>JAQFYV010000791.1:0-10092 GCA_034695065.1 Choneiulus palmatus | reverse complement strand
AATTGTTTTGGCACTTTTCGTATTGAATTAGAACAAAATTTAAAAAAAATCTTTACTGGGAAGAGGTGGAAAACTTCAAAAAATAGACATTCTCTTTATTTTTTATTTAATTTTTAATGATTTTTTTTTTCAAAAAGTGCCGAAACAATTTCCTAGATTATTTATAGCTCTTCCATTTACATTTTTTTTATTAATGTTGGACCATTGGTTGCAAAATTAATCTTTTTTTAATTTCTTAATGGGCCATTAACATTGCTCCTACCCCCCCTCCTCCCCTTAACCAACCATTCAGAAACCATTGATTGAATTTCATGAAAATGGTTGTATTTTTCTTTGTATTCTTTGTGCATAATTTTCATGCTAAGCTATATGAAAATTTTAAGTTATTTGCTTGTGAAATTTTAAGATACACTTTACCAATTTTTCGAACTAAGTTATTTATAATTTAGTGATAAGTGATATAATCCTAAAAATATTTAAGATTTCAGAAATATGTGTTATATATGTATCTTATTTTAAGATTAACAATTTTAGAATGTAACCATAAGTGTTAGAGTCCATCGATATTTTAACACCATTCTAAACTACATTTGGTCAAGAAACTCTGACCTTTAATGTTTTTAAAAAGCTAATAAAAAGGCTTGAAATTGTATACATCAACTAAAGCTTGATGGAGAAAAGTTTTTACAATGTTAGTTTTTGAATATCAAAGGACAAAATTTCTTCACTAAATGGGTGTTTAGAATGGGGTTCAAAAATTGCTGTAGTCCATGGAAATGCCCCCATAAGGAACAGCTTAAGTATAGCAATGATATGGCTATGAGTCAATGTTTTGGTCACATCGTTGAACTTTGGTTAGGTTAATATGTGGATATACATTCAACATTTAACCAACATGATGGAAATAAATAACACTATAAATATTTTTAATTTAAACAGTTCAAAAATGAACATTAAATAAGTAATTACAAAAAAATGTATCGTGCAATTCCATCACAGTAAAGCTTCTATAAAATGTCATGTAAATTTTATTTACTGTGCTAATGGAAATATCTGATAATGAGTAGTGTTAGCTATAGTTGACTCTATGTTGATATTTGGCAAATATCAATCTCTACACTTTTAAAATTGTGCATCTACTAATAATAAAATATAAGGCATATCTACTTTTTGTCCACACTTCTGAGTTGAGAAAATGCCTATTGTTTTCAGACAACTAGCATATTTAAAATGTAAGTTGCCATCTTCTTTCCAATATGCATCTTGTTTAAAAATTATATAAATCCCTATATATTAAAAATATTATTCAAAAAATTTCCAACTTTGTTACGTTAAGTTATTTTATAAAAATAAGAATTCCTATACATAATTTTATCGAGCTACTTGGTAAAATAGCAGTTTTACAGAGACACCCAGTAAAACCACAGAAATGTTTAATAACTCGAAATTTTGACATAGTGGCTCGAAATTTTGAATTATACCGGTATTAGCTCAAAATTTCGACTTATAGTAACTCGAAATTTTGTGTTAGTAAATCAATATTATTAGTGAAAAAATATATCGAGAAGAATGAACTCCCGTGCATTTGTTCCAAAATGTTGATCATTGCACTTGCAAATTACACTTGGTATTCTTTAATTTGCACATGTATTGAAAAATGTAAGAATGTGACGTCATTCACATGACCATGGTATTTCGACCATTGCTTAATTTTTATTTAATTAAGTATTACAAAACTAAGCATAACATAGTTGTGAAATTTTTCAAATAATATTTTCTTAATGAATACTCTTGAAAGCAAAAAATTTTGTAGTGTGGTCTTACCCTTTAATTAGATAATTGAAAAATCCATAAATCTTTTCTAAGGCTTTAGCATCATTTTAATTACAACAACATTTGCCTTTTAAAAGCATAGTTTGATCCTCATTAATATAAGGGCACATAACTAGACTTTTGAAAATATACTGCATGCAAATAGTTTCAGAAGAATGATAAAGGCAGTGATCTTGTGTAAGTTAAATGTATAGTGGTCTCTATAGCATTATATATTTGCAAAACATTTGGATTAGAATTTTCATAAAGTATACTGTTGCATGAAAAATACCGGTACTGTTTCTATGGTGTTCTTCCCTTAATTGAAAGAAAAAATTACTTTTTCAAGGGTGGTCTTCCCTCTGTACATTTTTGAGTGAACCACAGGACTGACATACATTTAACATATTATATCTGTTTCCTTTCAACTTTTATTAGGAGTAACAAAGTGATGTGTATTCAACATTGACAATTTTGGTTAAATAGATTGTGAGGAATTGACATTCCTTTCTCTTACCCTTCCCTTAGCTTCCCGCTATACTTGCCTAAGGACTCAATTATGCAAATTTGAATATAATAAGATAATTGATTGGAATGAATTATCTTGAATTCCAATCAATTGGGGAAAATAGGCTACGTGCGGGCCAAGATGCCAGTCATGGAGATCTACATGACTTGCATTTTGTGCCAGTCACCAGGGGGTCACCTGACCAGAGTTTACCTGGTAAATTAAGAAGTTTGAATTAGTTAGTCTGGTCGAGAGACAGGAGTCTCTCCCTAGGAAAGCTGTTTTCCTTTTATTGGAAATTATTAAGTAATGAATTAAACTAGATGAGTTGAACTAGTGTTAGCTAGGGCTGGTCCCTAGCTCAGTTTTTATAATGTAAATACGACGTTTCAGCAGTCCTGAAGAGATGTACTTGATTGAATAAACTGTCCTGAGACCAATTTAATCTGGTTTTGTGATGATACCAGTCTTGACAAAAGGAAAGATCCCTGAGGTTGTGAAGAGCCCCCCTCTCCACTAGCTACACCCCAAGAAGCTACTTATAAGGAGGACGTGTGGCTTACAACTGATTTTCACAGGACCTACATTGGATTTTTATGATTTGTTTAGTGTTTCAGTTGTATTATATTTGTTGTTTGTGGGCACTATTATCACATCAAGAGTTCTTGGAAAACGTTAAAATAGTCCTTGAAAAGTCCTTGGATTTAATAATAATAATATGAAGTAATAATAATTATTTTTATTGACATTTTTTACAAAGATAGCAAGGAGGGTTGATTGTATAGTTAATAATTCTTTCAATGTTTCCTGTAGCTACATCAGATTAAAAGGTGTTTACATAGCAAATAAATATTCAAATAAACAAAATTATTAGGATTCCATAACTAATTTAGCCTAGAATATTTATTAGCGTTTCTATTGTTCTTAATAGGCAAGATGTTATCATCAAGTGACAAAAATGAATAAAATATATATTTGTTATTTTAGCCCAGTGAAGGACACAGTGGTCACAAATGACCGCTGGGGCTCAGGGGTTATGTGTAATCACGGAGGCTTCTACACTTGTGCTGACAGATACAATCCTGGTATCATAATTAATTCTTTATATATATTTTTTTAATTTCTGAATTGCGTCTTTTAGTACTTTTTTTTGCATATTGAAAGTAATAGAAACGAAGCAATAAGAACTATTTTATCTTCCTTTATTAAGGCACACTTCAACCTCATAAGTGGGAAAATTGTATGACCATTGACAAAGTCAGCTGGGGCTATCGACGCAATGCACCTTACAGCGATTATATGACTATTGAAGAACTGATTTCAACTTTGGCCTCAACCGTTAGGTCAGTATCATTACTCTTTTCCAGCATAACCACGTCCATTGAAGCGCCCTCCAGTGAGCTTTTTCTACATGGACAAAAGTTTGAATCAGTCCACTTTCAAAATGGCTGCTACTGAAAACATGATAAGCTGGTGTCGATTGGAAGGACACATTATTTGCGTAACATGTATCCAATTTTTGTAAGGACACTAGATTAAAGTTTAAATTCAGTATCATTTTTGTCAGGCACCTACGAACAAGGTCTAGAGTAGATTCTGGCATTTTTTTTAAAGGGACTACTTTTTCATGTGCCTGCGCACAGCCATGTGTGACATGCCTTTTTGAAGGCTGGCAAGAGGGCGCTTAATTCAATGACCCTGGTTATTCTGGAGCAGAGTACAGCAGCTACATATATATGGTGGTTATTATTAAAATAAACCCAAGTACAAAGTGATTTTCTTGTTGAATAGCTGTGGAGGTAATTTGCTAATGAACATTGCCCCAACGAAAGATGGCATCATTATCCCCATATTTGAAGAACGTCTTCGACAAATGGGACGGTGGCTCGGCATCAACGGAGAGGCCATATATGAAAGCAAAGCGTGGACTCATCAGAATGACACACTGACGCCCAATATATGGTAAGCTTTACGTAAAATCTGTCTTTTTTGTCAAACCAATGTGGTTATTTTTAAATTCTATTTGTTTTCTTTGAAAATTTGAATTTTTTTTGAGGGAAATTAATTAATTCCAAATGTTTTGGGCTGCTTAATGATTGCAAGATCATAGATGGTCAATTATTTTAGATCCTATATTTATTTACCTAATATATTGGTAAATTTTCCTGTGGTTCCCAACTTTTGAAAATGATTTATTTATTTTCATTGATTTTTTACCCTATTTCTGAAAATTTGCCAAGATTTAATGCAGTACAAATTTTAATCTTCATTGATATTCTAACTCAAACTATTATACAAATATCTAACCAAGAAAGGCTTTCTAATACTCAGGTCCATTTTAAAGTATTTCAGTATGAAATTGCACAAATGAGCAAATAAGCAATTTTACATATAATGTAGTCGAGTTTTCATAAGTGTCCGATATCATGGAAATCTTCCTATAATTTCTTTATTTTGGTAAAAAAATCTTGGTATAATAATCTTTTATTTTGGGAAAAAGTATCCCTGCTTTTCCTGTATACTGGAATGTGTATTCCATATTTTCAGTCTTTTTTTTTACAAAAATACCCTAAATTGAACTGTATTTCTCATATTGAGACTGTAGAAACATGGATAAATGGCATGTGCTATTATGGAAATTTTCTTATAATTTTTATATTTTGCTTAAAATCTTATACTCGTATTGATTTAAGAATTTAAGAGAAATTGATAGTATTTAAATATATGTATATATATTGGACTGAAGTGTCCCATATTTTCTAAATTTTGATTAAAAAAAAAATAAAAGAAAAATATCCGATATTTTCCATATTTTGTGAAATGAATGTCCTAAATTCCCTATATTTTAAAAAGGAATATCCTATATTTTATTACTGGAAAGTCCTATATTTCCAATATTTTTGACAAAATATCCTATACATTCTATATAGGACAGCAGAAATTTGAGTACGGGATTATTATAATATACTAGACATAAGAATATACACTCGTGTAACTGCACCAATATTGATTTCATTGCTAAGGTATACATCAAAAATAGCTGCTGATCAATCGGTGACTGTTTACGGCATTGTTCTGAGTTGGCCAAGTGGGAACGTTTTGCAATTAGGGGCACCAACAACAACAGTCGACACCGTCATCTCGTTGCTCGGTCATGCCGATCCTCTAATTTGGACCGTCGATGGCGACGTCCTATCTGTCCAATTTCCAAAACTTGTTCCTGGACGTCTGCCCTGGGCTTGGGTGTTAAAATTGGAAGGGGTTGTGTAATGGAATGTTTAAAAACTTGAAAATTTATTTGCATTAATGTACATAGGCCTATGCCTATTTAGAGATACTTTCTTGTGATTACAGAAAGCAATATTAAAAGAGACTGATACTTTACAAATATTCAATATATTTTCTTCACGATATATAGTTTAGAATATAAAAATTATTTCTTGCGAAGTTTCAACATATTTTGGATTATACTGTATTTTCTTTACATCTGTTTAATCTTCACTTGGCGACATTTTTACTCTCTGAGAAAATTCGAGAACTAACGGGCACACTATGAAATTTGTTTAATGCCTAATGAGCAAAAAATATTTCTTTCAAAAGTATACACTTATAAATGCGTATCCCAAAATTATTACTATTTTTTTCTATATTTTTTTTAAAAAAAATCAAAATATTACCTTATCCATCATCTGTGGAGAGGGAGAGGGGAGGGAGGGAGGGAGGGGAGAAAAAAGTTTGGTCGTTGCCTGAATGGACCGTGAAACCTTGAAAACCATAGTCAAAGCCGCCAATCTTGGGAATTGAACCCAGGTCTCCCGAATACAAGGTAGTAATGCTAACCACTCAACTACCATAGTTCGGTAAATAGGTATATGTACTATAATTACTAATTTCTTGAGGTGATAAACAATCTTATCTTCTATGATAAATTGATAGTTCCCCAAACACTTGAGAATCATGACTATTCTATTAGTATTTCTTCCTGATTTTATAAATTGACTCCTAGCTGGTATATGCAAATGGATAGTTTTGAACAACCGGTATGATCATTTTCATGAATTTAATGGAAATATTTGAATAACCTAGAACTCATGATAGCCCAGTGCTTTCCCCAGTAAAAACAAATTGGCAGTTAATTTACTACATATTGCAATTTTATTCTGCATTAAACACTGAAACAAAGAACCCAGCATCAAAATGACTGCAGAAATTCAGAGCTGTCTGCAGTTTTTCTGAAGTCAAAAACGTTATGAAACAAAACTTCTGGAAGGCTTGCAGCAAAACTGTAGAAAGCTGCAATTTTATTCAGTTTGTCTGTAAGTAGGCCTATTTGCGGAGAGGTTTCAGATTTCTTTCACAGCTATGCGGTCTGAAATTGGTCTACATACAGACAAGCTGCAGTTTTTTAAAGTTTTCATGTAAATATTCCACAAGTTTTCGTTTCAGATGATTTCAAGTTTTTTCCAGTTTTGACTTCGTAAAATGGCAGAAACATCTGATTTTCTGCAGTAATTTTTGTGCTAGGAAACGGTCTGTTTGTTAGGTTCTAAAATTTTATGAAACAAAAATTGAATTTTGTTTTTGCTACAAGTTTTGGCAATCTTGATCATTCAAGTTAATCTGAATTATTGTAAGTGCGTATTTCCTACTTAATTGTAAAGACTAATTTAGATCTTATAGTTTCCTTAAGATGTTTTGGCAAACAAAATTCCATTATACATTGCATTGATATAGGCCTACTAAGTGTTTAACTTTATTTATTTAATTTGACATTTTTAACATATTCTTCAAAATTATTCTTTACTGCAAATCTCTATGGGCTAACATCTGCCAAAGTACTGTATACATTGTATTTCAATCATATTATTAACTATTTTAGTGTTTTATATTTTCCGCTTTTTAAACTTTTTTTTTGGATAAATTTCAAGTGTTATGCGCTCTTATCTGTCTGCTTGTAACAATTCTACAGAGATTTCTCTTATCAGAAGATCAAATTCCAAATTGTTATAAATATATAAAATAGAGATGTGGTGCCTTAGAATACAATCACTAAGTAAAACTTGGCCATAAATATTTGTGCTGAAATTGGAGGAAATTTTGTTTTTCTAAAAAAATATCAGGTAAAACATTTTTAAAGTAATTTTAAAATTTCTTAGTTTGTGTTAGGATATTTTTATCTTTGGAAAGCATACGCTCGTATCTGTCAAATTTGAAATAAACTGACCAAAACCAAAATAACCATTCATTGGAGAAAAGTCTGCTTGAAAAATTCAGGAGCAAATATATGAATTATGGGAGAAATTTACATTTTTCATATTGAAATAAATTCATATTTATAAAATATTTTGTTTTTCTGGTTGGCTGATAGTTTCTCACTTACATGAAAGCCCACTAGTATCTAGAATCCAATGATTTACATAATGCTAAACAAATATATATTTAATTAAATAATCCTGGAAAACTTTACATATTAAAATGCATTAAATTTATCTAAAATGTGGTCAGATCTAGGAAATCACTGGCAAATCTAGGAAGTTAATTTTGGTGCTTACTATGAATATTGGTGGAAAAGTGTGCTTTTCATTTAAAATCTTAGGCACAAAATTATTGTAATGAAATAGTTTTCTGATCATCAAAAAGTGGACAAATGTAGTTTTTTTTAATATAAACACTTTGGGGTGCATATTTTGAATAGAAGATAAAAGACACATGCTCCATAAATTAATTTTATGCAAAAAATATTGTAATGAATACAGTTTAAAAAAGTTGTGTCAGCAAATTTTTTGCCAGCATCAGCTGTTGTGTTTAATAAAAGATAAATGTGTAACCACCACCTGTGGTTTAATTATGAAGTGAAAAAACATCAGTAAGGAGCTATTTTCATAAAACTTGCGCAAATCAGAATGATGACCCACAAATAATTTTTTTGTTAGTTTGTTAAGCACTTAAAATGAGGAAATTAAATGTGTTTTATTGCATCAAGGCTCTAGCTATTACCTTGAATCCATTGCCGTTATTTAATTCTCGAAGATGTCCAAAACGTTAAAATTTAAGTTTTTACTTTTATGACTTTGCCGTAAAGTTTTAAACTTTTCTTCTCATCGATTGATTTGGCTTTAATTTCTCTGAATTCAATTTCATTTCAGTTTTACTTTTGACCGCCATCATGGCATCCACTCTCGCCTTGCGATTCCTTTTTGCCATTGCAATTGCCAACTCTTTCTCTTCTGCCCAATACGAGCCAAACTGGGATTCTCTGGATACACGCCCTTTGCCACAGTGGTACGACGATGCTAAATTTGGCATTTTCATCCACTGGGGAGTCTTTTCCGTTCCAAGCTATCAGTCCGAATGGTTTTGGTGGGACTGGCAAGGAGATAGTCCATCGGCAGATGTGGTTAATTTTATGAAACAAAATTATCCACCCAATTTTACATACCAGGATTTTGCACCTGAATTCCAGACCGAATTTTTCCAGCCGGATCAGTGGGCTGATATTCTTCAGGCTTCGGGTGCAAAGTGAGCCATTTTAATATCTGAAATAGATTAGACTCGGTACATCTTATGTACTGGCAAGTTTAGATAAATAAAATACTGAAATTTTTATTGTTTATTTTGCTGGTTTAAATAGATACGTAGTTCTGACAAGTAAACATCACGAGGGATATACACTATGGCCATCGAGTGTTTCTTGGAGTTGGAATGCCCAGGATGTTGGGCCAAAAAGAGATTTAGTAGGTTAGCAGAAATTTTTTATTATTAATTTAAATGATAGATTTTGTCATCAGATAAAAATAAATTTTTCAATTAAAAATCTATCCTTATTTATGTTAAATTGGTATGCATAACAATTATGCCATAAATTTTAGCTTTTTCATCGTGAAATTGGTTTTTAGCCATCTAGCTTGTGGAAAATATCATCAATATTTATAATTTTTAATTTCATGTATAGCTTAAAAAACAGTCTTAGAAAGTCATTATATAAAATGGAAATAGAATATTCCTAATTCTTCATATTGTCACTTTATAGAAAGTTATTTTTAACTGAAAGAAAAGAAAAAGTTAATTGTAGAATTGAAATAATAATTTGAATAGAATTTACAATTATGTATTTAAAATTTTTGCAAGTACTAAATTGCTGAAAAATGCATGTTTACTGAATAGTGACATGTTGGCTACTTGTGGTGCATGACGGGTAAATGTGTAACTATTTTTCATATTTGCCATTATTTTATAAGTTATATATTTTTTAATTAAATCTAGGGGATTTGGCAAATGCGATTCGAGCTAATACTGACCTTCATTTTGGATTATATCATTCATTGTTCGAATGGTTTAATCCTATTTATTTAAGTGATAAATCTGGTGGTTTTGAAAACATCACATTTCCTAGAGTAAGTTATCAAATAATTCCTGCAAAATCAATAATAAAATGGAACAAAATACCATTTTAATGTTATTAATTTATTTTTCAAAGTACAAGACACTCCCTGAATTGCACCAAATTGTGAACACGTACAAGCCAGAGGTCATTTGGTCAGACGGAGATTGGGAAGCTCCAGACAGTTACTGGACTAGCCAAGAATTTATCGCCTGGCTCTACAATGAGAGGTATGTTGTTAAAAAACATTATTTTTTTGAACCAATATTTATAGATGCATTTTCATTAGTTTTTATGGGGATTATAATCACCATCTTGGATGTATAGATCCTTTGATTGTAGCACAAAAATAACCATAAATACTTAAAGCCATTAATAAACACATGATCAA
>JAQFYV010000790.1:0-10095 GCA_034695065.1 Choneiulus palmatus | reverse complement strand
GGTAAACAAACCAAAACTTTATGAAACCTCTAGTTGGATGACAGCCAACTGAATGTTGATGGGTAATGTGCATTCCCCTAAGTTCAAAAAAAAAGTTCTGTATTTTCTAACTTCATTTTAACTTTAAATTCCTTAATTGTATGGTTTGTTAGTTATGAAGCTTTTATTTATAATATTGATTTAAATCAACTGATTTTTTTAAAAAAATCAGGTGATTTAATTCATGTTTTAAATCATGATTTTTTTCAAAATGATTTAAATCAAACAACCCTGTCTATATCAGTAAAAGAGCAAGTTAATCAATGACAATTATTAATTTAGACCTATTGTAAAAACATTGTTTATTATAAGGCCTTATAATAACATTATACAAATGGGTGTTTAGGCAGATTCTAATTCTCTGCAATTCACTCTAATATTCTTAACTAAATATTTTAATTATTTTAAAAACAAATATAAGCAAAAGAAGCATAGTTAAAGGCACACTCTCGTCACAAGTTTTTGGTTCCAAAATGTGGTGCAACACACGTGCAAGTTGTATTTGATTTGCTGGAATATGCACGTGCATTGCAGCACATTTTGTAACAAAAGATTGTAACAAGAGCGTGCCTTTAAAATTTGATTCTCAATTTGGCTTGAATGTTATTGCATGGAACTTGATAAATTTGCCCTATGTCAACCCAATTTGAATAAAGATTTTATACTGGTCAGATGTGTAATTTTGGTAAAAGTATTTTTGCTGAATACATATTTCCTACCTTATAAATGTCTATTTCCTTACACATTCACTTAAATATGTAAAAACTACACATGACATTATTTGCTTCCTGAAATATAGGGAATTCACCAGTTTGTAGTTTCTTAATTGTTTGAGCACATCACTAGATGGCATACCATGTGCTGAAGTAGGTCAGATGAGTTTACCAAATAAAGTCTGCAACCAAGATTAAAAGTCGGCGGCAGAGATTAAAAGTCGGTGGCCGAGATTAAAAGTCGGCGGCCGAGATTTAAAGTTGGCGGCCGAGATTTAAAGTTGGCGGCCGAGATTTAAAGTCTGTGGCCGAGATTAAAAGTCGGCAAAGTGTAAAAAAATATGTAGAGTGGCACTCCAAAGCCTTCGTAGACATGCATTATTCATTAATATTTTTATTCTACTACGGAGTAGAAGGTTCTTTAGAATCTGTCTGTCTTTATTTTACAAAGCCCCTTGTTGTGACAAAAATTTTAATTTAGCATACAAGACATGTTCGTGATTTTCACTTTTAAAATTGGTTTTAATATTTAAATAATCTAAGATTTGATTATGTTGTTTGTCCCTATCATATGACAATATGGTTAATTGCCAAATGGTAAATAAAAAATTTATTAACGTATTGTGTTTGTGATCACTTTGTATGAATATTAAAAGAATGTTTGCCATTTAGAATGCAATGTAGAAATGTCTTTACATTTCTTTCTATAAATTAAAAGTATATAGAATAGATTCCATAAATATTATCTAAAGATATATTTTTTATAAAAATAGTTAAAATAAGACCAGAGAATGGCCTGTTTCACCCATTCTCTGGTCCAATGTTAAATATATGTTAAATAGCATTACAGAACAAATGCTGCAAGCACTATCTTGCAATTTGGTGTCAAAGGCAACTGTCTTCACCTAAAGAGGTTTTTGAGTAAGGTTAGTGCTGTTTTCCCTCCCCACAGTGAGAGGAGCGTTGCTCTGCATTGGATAAGCCGATGTTAGTCACCCTTTGCACACTCACAAAGCCACTGAAGAGTCCTAGCTAGTGGTTGGGACAAAACGTCTGGCAAACCAGAAAAGTGGGAAAATAATACAAATGGAGGAATAATTTGTCTTATACAACATTTCTTTAGATTTCATCTATAAATAAAAAATTCTTAAAAATGTTCTCTAAAGATATTTGTCCAAATTCATATTTAGAAAAATGCTAGTAGTTTTCTAAAGATAATCTTTAAAACTCTAAAGCATTATTTCCTATAGAGCTCTTAAGAGGAAATTTTCATGTGGATAAGTTGCAAATAAGCACATACCACCTAAATTGATCAAGGGCATTTTCACCATGGTTAGTTAAAATGTATTTCATTTGGGTAATATGTTGTTATCTGCAAATTAGATGAATTACGAAGCTTTCCTGCCATGATTTGAAGCTGTGCAATGGTGTACTACTTAGGCCATACGATAATTCACTTTGTCGTGTCTTTGTCGTCACTTTGCAGTGACGTGCGGAATAGCATTTTCCTTGAGTTGAGCTTTAGTCAACCAACTCCGGAAACCACATCATGGAATTCACTAATAACCCTCTATGGGGTATCTTATAGGACCTCTGGCAGATCACCTAGCTGATTTACATGCTTTATGATTTCCTAGGACCTCTGGCAGATCACCTTGCATGTTTATATGCTTGGTGAGCAGAATGTTGTGCACGCATGAAGGCTTAAAATTGGAGTAGATTTCATGCTTGTTACAACAAATTACAAATTTTCTTGCAACTTGTTTATTGCACACAATAGATAGCACTCACCAATTATTGGAACTGCATTGTCACAATAATCATCTACCGTTTGCCTTGTATGTTGCACATTTGGTTGTTTTTTCATCTTCAACAACATCCTATCTGATATTACATTCACTTTTGCTCCAGTGTCCAACTTGCATTTTATGTTTTTACTGTTGATAGCCATTTCCTGATACCATTCATCATCTTTTCATAAGATGCATATTCTGACTGGTTCCTCAGCTTTCAGTTTTCCTAAATATATAGCAGGTCCATTTGCATCAATGACATTAACACATTGGGTTTCCGCTTTCAGTATCTTACTGCCACTTGCCTCTTTTTTACAGCATACAGCCCATTGAGTCTTAATGCCACAACTTCTGAATGTTGGTCCATATGCTGGACAATTCTTGGCTTCATGTCTACGTCCACACCATCTGCATAATGCGTGCTTTGTACCACCATTGTTAGTTATTTTTAAGGCTTGCCTGCATAGCTTTCCCATTTTGAAACTTGTTGGGCTTCATTACCACATGGATTTCACTCTTGCTGTCATTCATTACACTTGCCTGAGCTTTCGATTGTTCAGCAGCTTTGCACTCGCTAACAACGTCTTGAAGCATTTTACCCCATTTACTGGTTTCACGCAATAATCATTCTTGGAGTGGTTTGTCCTGCAGCCTTTAAAATATTTTGTCTCGGATCATTCTATTAGTATCAACGCATTTGCACTCTTCGGCTTCTAGCCTTCAATTCAATTCAATTCAATTCAATTAATTACCTTACAGTCTGCAATTAAATGCCATTTGGTAGGGGGGAATCTCACTCTCAGGATAACTATCCTATTTAAAGCGAGAATTAATGTGAGAGTGCGGTCGTGGCCGACTTTTAGTGGAACTGCCTCAGCATTCGCCTGGAGAAACATTGGGAAACCACGAAAACCAAAGTCAAGACAGTCGACCTGGGATTTGAACCCAGGTCTCCCGAATGCCAGTCTGGCGTCTTACCAACTAGACCATCGTTTTTTGCCGAGATTAGCATTACGGTTCCGTGCTCAAGCCCCCTCTTAAGAATAAGGATGGCAGGTCACGTTCATAACACAGGGTGTTTTATACCACGTTTTTATTTAATTTCTTTTTTTTTTTTAAAAAAAAAAATAAAACTATGCTGAACATAGTTACCAAAATTTGGATATGGACTATTTCGGCCATACTCTATCGTTTTGAAAATCATTTTTTCTGATTGTTGCATTCCCCTGTAATATGCAAACTGCACTTTTTTAAAGTTTTGCTGTAAGTATTCCACAAGTTTTGTATCATATATAGGGCCTAAAGTACCCAACGATATCGAATTTTTTTGCAGTTTTTTGACTTTGAATTTCTGTAGTCATATTTTTGCTGGCAGGACCTAGCTATGGGGTATAACCAACCAAGATTATAATGAATTTTCGAGTTCTCATTATATCATGTAAGCCTGGTCCAAAATCCAAGTCAAAAGCTTGGATATTAGGCTTACCTTTTCATAATTTTTTGTGACTGGAAATGGATCTGGGTTTATTATTGTCGGCTTCCCATCTACAAAATGCTTAGAGCATATATATATGTGAAACGATTGACATTGTCTATGGAAAAATTCACTCTTCTACAGGCAGTAACCCAACGATTACATTTCTTTGGTTGCTTTTTACTATTTATAAATCTGAAGAATGAAACGTCCAGATCTCTCTTGGACTAGATTTTAAATACGCCAGCAGAACAGCATTTGTTGGCAACCATTTTTCAACTCTGGTTAATCTAATGAAAATTTAAGAACCAAACTGCAAAAAATTTGAAAGTTTATGCAACAAAAACTTGTAGAATACTTGCAGGAAAACTGTAGAAAACAGCCGTTTGTCGGTAAGTAGGCCTATTTCTGAAAGTATGGTATACCAGTGCAAAAAAGGCGTACCTAGTTGCACTCGAAGAAATACTGGTACAGTCACACGCGAAGCGTAATTTTTCTCTTGGCAACCTCTTGCTCATCGGGGCGTTAAACCGGTTGGGCAGCTTCTCGAGAAACTAGGCGTCCTCGGCGATGACGCGAGCCGGACAATCGCACGTGCTCGAGTCGGCCTCATCGAAGTTTCTGTAGAAGCACATGGAAGTTCCGCTGCATCGGCAACTCCGGCCGGCCGCAGTGCACGATCGGGGAGCCCTGCCCCTTCTTCAGCACCTGCACGTTGTGGATGTGATTGCACTTGTTCTGCAGGGCGGTCCACGGGGTCTGCCGCCGTGCGGTCGGGATCATGGCCACCGACATCTTGTCGCGGTGCTGCAACGCCACGTGGTACCGCCACACCTCCTGCAGCTCCTTGCAGCGAATTAAGTACGGAAACGTTGCTGTAGTTCAACATTTCCAGGTTCTTGGTGTCGAACAACTCTTCGGGCCGGGCATAGATGAAAAACCTCCCTATTTTAACGTGCCAACGATTGTATATTAAAAGCGTGCAGGATTTTCCAAAGCATTAAATGGATTAAAAATTGCTTTGAACCATAGGGGGCTGTTTGGCTTGCGAATGAGCTTCAATGGTTGTATTATCTCAGCATAAAAATTACTGCAGAAAGAACTGCAAAAAATTCGCAAGTTTATCAAAACTTGCATACTACTTACAGAGAAAAAATTGCAGGTTTTTTACACATCTATACCATATGTTGAAAAATATGCTTCTACTTACAGGCAAGCTGCAATTTTTTACACATTTGCTGCAAGTATTCCACGAGTTGTTGTTTAATAACCCTTTGTGTTTTTTGCAATTCTTGATTGCAGAAATACAGCAAAAACTTCGATTTTCTTGCAGTAATTTTTTTAGCTGGAACACCCTGTATTACATTTGAAATTATATAGGTACTAATTTCTTATTAAATTTCCCTGACGTTTCAGGCTACTTTGGGAATTCCCCTGACTTCATCAGAGTAGATTTTCTGCATAATTACTGTTTTTTTGTCGTAATTTTTACAATGAATTGTTGGAAATTTAAAGCTTCATGCACTCTGCAAGAGTTCAAGCATTTGCGTTTACAACGCATTCATGGCATGGGTTTCGCGGTTCTGTTTATAATATAGACTATAATTAGTTCATTACTTACTAATAACAACTGTTGAATCGTTGGTTGAATCTAATTCAGTATATTTCTTCTTTTTTTTTCGTATTTTTACCTAAAATTTTCTTAAATTCGACCTCGCAAATTCCGCCATTTTCCAATCATAAGTTATGGCACACCGTTCGCCCATTCGCAACTTAATTGATTCATTTTTACCAGTTTATTTGGTGAAATATTTGCTAAGTAAATTCTGAAGTAAAATATGTGAAAATATAATACTGTCAAATGAAAAAATCGTCAAAATTCCTTTAACTGTTCCGCAGAAATTAGGCAACTTCGTGAGCAAAAAATGCATTTGGTAGCTTTAGTATGACTCATTGCAATTTGTTCGAATTCTAAATATTAAAAAAATTGTCTATAAAGCCATGTTTTAAGATCGATTGTAGTTGCCTTCCATTCAAACTAATTGCTGCAAGTCTGCTCTGCTAACATTAAGTGCGACTGCAAGTGATCATAAAAATGGCCGTCAGAATTAACAGAGCTTTAAAATTGTTGTAGACGACTATAGTATCGAAAACGCGCAATAATACTTGCTGAATTCACCTAGTAGGCCTAATTAAAGGTTTTTAATTGGTAAGGAATTCAATTCAGAAACTTTATTGATTTTGGAAATATAAATACCACCTCTTTTTATATACATTTGGCCCGAGTTGAGATGGTTATGTGGTTAACGACCACGCCATAGCAACTCGGTGGACCTGGGTTCGAATCCCGCCCGGGTCTACTGTCTTGGCTGTGGTTTCCGTGGTTCCCACAGTCAATGAGGCGAATGTCGAGGCAGTATCATGTCAACTAAGTCGTCCACGGCCGCAAAAAAAAAAAAAAAAAAAAAAAAAAAATATAGTTGTAGTTTCATATTAGTGTAAATGTCGTTGGCAAGTGTATATATGTATGTATAAAAAAAAAAAAAATGAATGTGTGTTGCTGTGTTGTGGTGAAATACAGAGGTTGATGTGATATGATGAGAATGGCATATCATATCAACTTTTTGTTATGATTTCAGTTGAACTTCCGTTAAACGGTAAGAACACCCAAGACAATTTTTTTTTCTTTTAAGAGTATATTCATTAAGAAAATTAATGCTATTTCAAAAATTTCACAACTATGTTATGCATAGTTTTTTTAATAATAAATTAAAGAAAAAAATTAAGTAATGGCCGAAATACCACATGGTCATGCGAATGACCATGATGATGACGTGCAGAAGACATCAAATTAAAAAAATAAAAAATGTAGTTAAATATATAAAAAAACCTATGAGTTGATGATGATGATATGAAGAGCTCCACTATCTGTAACTTTTTTTGATTATGCTGCTGAAGTTGTATATCATCAAATTAAAGGGGAAAACCACCCCTAAAATTTTGAGAATTTCATCAGCTAAAACATACCATCGTTCGTTTTGTTCTACAAAAAACGAAGATGTATGGAAAATGTTTCAAATTCCAATCTTTTTACTTTTTTATTTTATTAATTGCAATTTAAAAAAAAATAACATCTAGTCCTAGCCTTTAAAATTCTACAAATTTAAGTATTTTTTTATGTATGGTTATGTCCTTTGAATAAAAAAATAATGTAACTCGTAATGGCTAAAAATCTCTATGGTCATTAACATTACGGTTCCGTATTCAAGCCCCCTCTTAAAGACAGGTTTGAGAACGGCCATAGGGTGCGTTAAGTTAAGGCCCGCAACACTGGAGCGCTCCAAGAAACGTGGCTCAAAACTGTTAAGTTAATGGGCTTGTGGAGCGCTCCATGGGACCGCTCCAAGTTTCGTGGAGCATAAAAATTTGATGTTCCACTGGCTCGGAACCAAGATGGCGTCCTCCAAGCATGCAGATTGGAATGCAATCGATTTATTCGGAAATTGTTGGTTAGGATTATTGCGAATAGGATAACCAGGAAATGAATGGGGAAATCGTTAGCTTGTGGAGCAGACTGTTAAGTGATTACGAATTCTGAAATTTGTGGACCTGTGGAGCGCTCCGGTGTTGTGAGCCTTAACTTAACGCACCCATAGAGATTTTAAGCCATTTAAATCAAGATTAATTTTTTTCCAAAGGACATAAAAATACATAAAAAATACCAAAACTTGTAGAATTCTAAAAGCTATGCCCAAAAAAAAATTTTTTTTTTTTTTAAAGAAATTGCAATTTAAAGGGGAATGAAACCCTAAACAGAAATTGTGCTAAATCGTTAATCTAGATAAAAATAACAAACTTACCACTGCAAAATCAAATATGAAATATGTTTTGCATAAATATCCCATGAAGTAAAAATTCCATTTATATACGAACCTATAATGCAAAGAATTCGAAAAAGATTTTTTTAAGAGGGGGCTTGAGTCGGAACCGTAACGTTAATCAACATAGAGATTTTTATCCATTCGAGGTACATTACTTTTTTATCAAAATGACATAAAAATACACAAAAAATACCAAAATTTTTAGAGTTTTAGAAACTCGGACTAAAGGTTATTTTTGCCTTTTTAAAAAATTGCATTTAATAAAATTAAAACGAAAAAGAATGAAATTTTCAACAATTTCCATCCATCTTTAAAAATTAGTTATAAATTGTACGTTTTTTGTAGGACAAAAAGAATGACAATATGTTTTAGCTGATAAAATTCTCTCCATTTAAGCAATTTTATATTTTTTTATAAATTATAGTCGTGGAAATACACGCATTGTAAATATTAGAATGCCTGCACTTTAATCACCCAAAATTTATAAAAATATATAAAATTGGTATAATGTAGACAATTTCATCGGCTAAAACACACCGTATTTCTTTTTGTCATATGAAAATTGGAAGATTATAACAAATTTTTAATGATTTTAGCCATTTACATCAAGATTGTTTTTGCAGTTCTGCGAGCTTTCAAGTTCTGCAGAAAATTCTGCAGATATCCGCACAAAATTGGTTTCTGCTGAATATTTTATGGACAACATTGGCAGAAAGTTGTGAAGAAACGCTTTTTAGGTGTGATTTTATGCAAAATTCTGCCGAATTTACAAAGTTACGAAAAAATAATCCATTTACAGCAATATAACTGACATGTTAATGACGTCAAATGGCCACATTTTGCAATGCACATGCGAATCCAGAAAACTAAATGTAATTTGCACATGCAGTACGTGCACCACTTTTGGAAATAAAATCACATGAGTAATCTATGCTTGAATGATAGGCCGACTAACGCCATCAACAGTCTCATTTTAAATTTACTTTTCATTTCTTTTTTACAAAATAAAATAGTTAATAATTATATTTTAGGAATATTATTTTTATTAATGTATACATCAATTATAGAAAATGCGGCGGATGAATACTGTAATTCGGTGTTCTCCCACTAGAGTGTGCATCCAAAAACTCATTATTATAACTTGTCCACGAATATAGGTGGATTAACACCATGTTTTGGTTATGCATAATTGCCACACCAGAGGGTCTTTGAGCTTTTGAAGGGGTTAAGATGGAACAGATTATTGTAATCGGTTAAAATGTGGACCACAGTTATACTGTAGTAAAACTTTAAGGGGAACACCACCCTAGTCAAAAGTATTTTTCTTTCAAAACTATTCATTAAGAAAATAGTATTCCTAAAATTTCACAACTATGTTATGCATAATTATTTTATAAATTCAAAAGTAAATGAATTTGAAATTAGACTGGATTGTTGATGTCATAGACACCCGTTCATTCGAGCAAAGAAGCATGTACTTATGTGTTTTTGTACCAAAAATGTGGTGCACAGCACGTGCAGATTACACTCGGTGTTCTTTAATGTGCACCGGCTCTGCAAAATGTGGGTCGACGACGTTGTGTACTTGTCAATAGTATTTCGGGCATTATATATTTATTTATTTAATTAACTATTAAATAACTAGACATAACATAGTTGAGAAATTTTGGGAATGGTATTTTTAATAAGGTATACTCTTGAAAGAAAAATACTTTTTTGTAGGGTGATCTTCCCCTTTAAGAGGGGGCTTGAGTCGGAACCGTAATGTTAATCTCCATAGAGATTTTTAACCATTTTGAGGTACATTACTTTTTTATCCAAAGGACTTCAAAATAAACAAAAAAATACCTAATTTAAAGAATTTTATAAGCTCGGAATAGACGTTATTTTTTTTTAAAATTGCATTTAATAAAATAAAAAGTAAAAACAAAAAATAATGAAATTTTTAACATTTTCCATCCATCTTTAAACATTAGTTATAAATCGTCCATTTTTCGTAGGACAAAAAGAACGACGGTATTTTTTAGCAGATGAAATTTTCTACGTTTTAGCAATATTATATATCTTGTATTAAATTTTGGTTGATGAATTGCAGGTGTTCTAATACTTACAATGCGCGTATTTCATCAACCAAAATTTATTACAAAATATATAAAATTGCTAAAATGTAGAGAATTTCATCAGCTAAAACATAC
>JAQFYV010000789.1:0-10109 GCA_034695065.1 Choneiulus palmatus | reverse complement strand
CGACATTTATTACTGGTCTTTCTTTTTACGTACTATTAGACAATGGAATAATCTTTCCAAAGATAGTTAAAAATTTTTAGAAATTTAGTTTAAAAAATGGTGTTTGTCTAAACTGACGTGGGAGAATTCTCCTGATATTGGGATCACCCCCCTACCAATTGGCATTCATTTGCTGACTGTAGGGTAATTAGTTGAATTGAATTGAATTGAACCCAAAACCAACTTATTGAAAAAATCTGACATTTTATCACAATTAGTTTGTGGCATGATTTTCCCCCACTTTCACAGCACTTCTCCATATCAAAAAACTTGTGGCAATTTGTTGAGGAACAGTCTGCATGCAAGGAAAATATTTAAGTAATCAGCCATTGTTAGACTCAAACGGATCTGAGGAAAAGTTACACAGGGGTCCTCTCACTTTACTGAACTTGTAACATGAAACAGTTGATGAATGTTGTACAAAAGAAACTGCACCCCATATAACACCTTAATCTGCATTACAAATTTTGATAACGTAATGTCGGCATGTTCCAAATCATTTTATGTAATGCTTTCAGTGGACAGTGCATAAATTCAATCCACTTAGAACATCCAAGGATTAATGTACTTATCTGGCAAAATCCCCTTCAGTGCAATTAAACTGTAATATAAAAGTCAATTGCAAAATTCACTTCCTTTACATGCCCTTTGCTTCAGTGATCGTGGCAAGCGTGAAATCTCATTTGGAGGATGGTACATGGACAACTTCATGTATTTCCAAAGTTCTTGTTCCTATATACCATTCTTCCTCATGATAGCCTGAATTTAGCCACTATTTCAAAAACTGGTGCACTACACCTAAAGCTACACAAGGAAGCTAGTCAGGAGCAAAGTATTAATGATATCAAAAACTTTAATTTTCATAAATGGGGATGGACTTTTTGCGCTGTAAACTGCCGAGTCGCATACAATGGCTTCCTTTGCAAACCAAATTATTTCCACACATATTTTCAACTCAGCATCAGGCTGGTAAGCGTAAACATGGGTTTTACCTATTTATTTCTTAACCATCTTGCCATCATTCAGGCATCAGCTACAACCACATTCACCATTAAATTGGTTAACATTTTGACATGCACAACAAGCAACAGTATCACAAGAACAAAGTTTAATTGCAGTTTTAAATCTAGTTAGCTCAATATTTGCCCTTTGTATTTCCTTTGTGAAAAAAGTAAGGAGAGTAGTCATACAGGGTTTTGAATATCTAAACCATAAACTTAACAGCAAGATATTTCTGTTTCGTTCTTTTGGTGGTAATTCATTGTTTACTGCTTGTATGGGCGACTTGAAAACAGGTGTGCCATCACAGTTAAATGGCAGAGTTATGGTATTGGGGTCTTTGTGTTCTTTGGCTATACATAATATCTGTGTTATTACTACTTGTATTGGACATGTTCAATTTGATTTTTTTAAGGGTATCTTTTGTACAAACTTGCTTTAATTGATTAACTATGTCCTACCCTGTAAAATAAGATCACTTTATGATTATTTTTTTTCTCAAACTGTTTATTACAATTTATACACCTAGCTGTATAGAAGATGCCAAAATAACTTTAACTTTAAACAGTCAGGGCAGTATTAATTAAACTGGGCTTCTGATGATTCATTCCAAAAATGATACAAACTGGTAACCAATTTAAGATAAAGGTGGCAAAATAAATTTGGGTAGTCTTAGTAAGTCTTGAATTGCACTAAGTTTTAAACCTTTAGTGATTGCGAATGCTTGAATTAAAACAACTACAGTGTCAAACTTTACATTCCTTACAACGTAAAGGGGAATGTTATTCATGATAAAGTCCTGTAAAAATAATATAAAATAAGTTAATGTCAAATCCTTACTAGCATTTTGAGTATGTTACAAGAAGCCTAATCAAGCTGATGACAGGTTCATAAAGCTCCTTATATTATGCTAATGTGCATAGATGTTAATTTACCTTTAAGATATCACCACAGATGTCTGCTTTTTAGTTACTCGTCTTCAGGTGCAAGGACAACAATGTCTGGCGATGATGCAATACTTGATTTATATTTCTTGTTGCACGATTCCATTGTCTTATTACAATTTAAAAGAATAGTACATAAGTTATCTTATCATCTATGAATAATCACTTGATCACATCTTATAATTAATGGCAAAACATACATCATCTTGCAGTATAATCTTTTGTGCGACTTTATTCTTTCCCTGTAGAATGCTTTTTTTTTAAAGCTTGCCATATATCTATACAGGTTTTATGCTGAAAATAAATTACAAAATTTAGTGAAATTATTTTTAGTAATTACAATACTTTTTGTATTGATATCAATTATTTTGAATTATTAAGCAATGCATACTTTTTGCCTTTTCATATTTGAACTGCATTTCATTTGCCTTCAAAATCTTTTTAATTTTCTTCACTAGATTTTCATATTGCTTAGTACCAATTTATAGCTATAATTCATACATAATCTGTGAATAAACTTACTATCATTAAATACTATGGGGATATGTGATACTCCTAGCACATTTCTCTTAAATATTCTGGTGCATTAAAGCAAAGGAATTCATCAAGTATACTTGCATAAAATTCATTTTTGCTTCTGATATGATTTTAGTTTGTAGTGGGAATGTCTGACAAAGCAATGCATAAATATGACCTTTACTTGGTTTAGCTCATGAGCAATTTTCATTTTTTCTTCAGTGGTATGGAGCTTGGGCATTGTCTATCATATCTGTCAAGGGGAAAATATGATATTTTTAGCCTAATGTTCTACTTATAATCACCTACACATTATCCTTTTTCCCCATTCCCTAACAATTTCTTTTTCCATTTTAATGGTATTAACCCCTGAAATAACAGTATTCATGGACTTAGACTAGCTTGCCTAAAAGACCAATTGCCTGCCAATAAATGTTTGGGTATAGCATGAAATTAATAGCAATAATAGCTTGGTAGAAGATGTGTTTTTATTATGCTGGAAGTTGTATCCCCACATAGTGCATGCAGTCTGTGGTAATCTGCCAACAACATTTAGATCGGCAATATATGGATAAACACCTGGTTTAGAAATGCCATTCTTTGTAAATAATTTTTCCTTCTGTAAAATTATAGAATTAATGTTGTCAAATTAAGATATACCCCCTCATGCAAGAAAATGAAATTAAATTCAGATGAAAAAAGCTTAAGTGAACATCAAATATAATCTTTTGTGAGACCTTATGTTTCCCTTGCAAAATGCTTATTTGTTTCTCGAACATACACTTGTTTGTGGCAGTCCTAAAGTTCTAAAACTACAGTTTTTTATTTTGACTATAAGAAGAAGAAATGTAAATGATCCAAAGTTTAGAATAGTAATGTAGTCTTATAAAAAATCTTAACCAATAGGTGACTCATTTATTATTAGTGTAGTTGAAAGATAATAGATAGCTTTGTTACAGATTCAATAAACCCATTTAACTACATATTTCCTATCCATGGTTTTAAGTATGAGTATTATGTCAATATTTACAATTGGCTTGAAAGTATTATATCAATATGTATTTATCCATGCCATAAATTATGAGCAAAATATTATTCTATTTTAAAAAATAAGCTACACTTCCTTCTATAGGAAATACATACTTGGCAGAGGGATGATTGACATTTTAATATTTTTCTCAAAAACAAAAAATAATACCTTTCTGGATTTTGATAGGAGGGTGGGGCAAAATGGATATAGTTAGTTTGAAGGCTTCTGAAAAAAAGACAAAATGAATAAATATAAACAAATCAGTTTGGTATTTTGCAGAAAACATTTATTTAAGAAGAAGAAAATAATGTCTCATTAGTGCCCCCATTAATATTTTAAATTTGTCTTTTTTAAAAAATTGCATTTATCCAATTTTTTAAGCCTGGGACTAAACGGATATGTATGCAATCAAGTAAGTAAAATAAATCTTTCCAATAGCTTTTCAAAGAAACATCACCAAATAAGCAGACTGCTTTTCATCATTCGCGTTCTTATGACAAATTGCACAAACATACGCTTTTGCACCTTGTCGAGCATCAGTGCAACTTTCATGTGCCCATCGTTGACAATTTTTACACATGATACAATCTTCTGTTCGAGGGTCAAAATACTGCTCGTCACACATGTAGCAAAACCATTCCTCATCGTTGTGGTCTTGTGCCATGTAACTTCGGCCAGGTCTAGGCATAACCACTGGCTTCTTAGCAGCTTGCTTCTTTACTTTAGGTTGTCGCTTTGCTGAAGCTGCAACCAAAGCTTTTTTAACAGGGGTGCTTGTTAGCACTTCTGATCTTTGCGAGTTCACTTTTGTTTTACATTTCTGAGTAATATCACGCACCTCTCTGGGTAGGGGTCGGATGTCATAAGGTGACACATTCAGGGAGGATGGGCTAGCTGTCGCTGGCGTTGGTCTTACTAGAGTTCCAACCTCTTAGGCTACAACATCAACACCAACAGTGGGGTTAGGATTAGCCACAATTAGACTTGCAGAGTCCAGTTCATTATAAGTGCTGGGCGTGGATGGGGTACCATCAGTAACTGCATCAATCTCGGAGGGAGCCTACTCATGTTCTTTAAAATTTTTCTGATTGAATGGCTGAATTCTAGTTTTCTTGAAATTACTGACAGCGTTTTGTACAGTTGCAGCTTTACTGTAGGCAGTATTAAGCAAAGCTGTAATTTCTTATTGGGTTATGCGGCGATATGGGTAGTTCAGCTTGTTCAAAATAAGTTGACAAAGGCCCATACAAAGACATATCCAAAGGCTGCAATTTGTGTGTTGTGTGAGGTGGAATTGTCAAAAGGACAACCCATTCATCAAAGCTAACTCTAATGCAGGTACATAGCGATGTGTTTCATTGTTATCTAAGATTAGAAGGACCTTGTGTTCTGGTAGGGTCTGACCTTTTCAATAAAACAGGTCATGTAATCAAGAAAAACTTCACTCTTCAAGCCCACACTTCCAGGTGGTGCCCCATCCGACAACTTTGGCATCATTCTCTTAGGCTTGAAGATGAAAAAAGGTGGTATAAATTGTCCTGTGGAATTGCATGTACAAATAACTGTTGTTAACTGCCCTCGTTCAGCACTGTTGATTACACCCAATTGATGCTTTCCCTTTAAAGCAATCACTTTGGGAGGTTTCGTAGCACTTGTTGTGACACTAGTTTCATCATGTTGTAAATGTCATCGGGTCCCAGCTTGCATTTGTCAAGTATCTCCTACAGCAAGTCAAAAAATGGGAAACACTGTGTCGGTTAAATCATTTACCTCGTGCAATGCTTGTATGCTCAGGCTCTGTCTTTTGCGTACAATACAAGTTGCTCTTCAACCTCAGCAGTGAATGTAGGGCAATACCAGCCAAGCAACTGTGATGAATTGCCTGATTTAAGGTGTCAGTGCAAGGTAGCATATGGGATACCCTATCTTTTTGCTGCAGCAAGGATGCTTGTTTTTTTAGCTTCTTCTATAATAAGTTACATATTATCTTCTTTCCATTTTCCCTGTGAATGTTTAATATAATTCTGCACCATCTCAAAGAGACATTTCCACATTTCAATTCATCAATGGCAAGCAACCCTCCATTTTGCCCCATGCACATATTATCCATTTTGCCCCACCATGTCACTAACTACTTTGTTCACACTTACTCAGCACTGCATTAATTGTTTTTAAAAAATCATCATAGAACCACAATATTCTACAACAATTTGTTATTGAAATGACACCATATTTACCTTTGGCTGTGCAATAATTCTGAAGATATACGCGGATTCCCTTTCACTTGATTTTTAGACAACTTCTGTCTCAGGTTCAAAATGTGGTACACACCTCTCCTTCTAGTGACAGAATGTTGAACTTACATACAAGCTTTTTACTGTTTAAGCTCTAACCATAAAAAATCATCCATACTGTAACCACAATGCTTCATTTTTAGAGATTAGTATCCATTTTGCCCTGGTCTCACCTATGGCTAGCCAATAACTAAACCTTTACAAGTGATTTTTTCAGATTTTTAAATTTTAGGTATTGACCTCATCTGAAAGTTCAAAATTTTAAACCTTAAATATTTTATGATAATGTATAATACAGGCATATGTATAATGGTAAATTAGAAATACTTATTAAATTTTCAAAAAAATGACATCCTGCATAAGTCTCTAGCTCCAATAGAAGCAGAATTATTAATTATTGACGTATTGAAGGTCATCAGGAGATCAAAAACATGACCCAGTCATAAAGTTTGATCACGTGGTCGAATTGTAAAATAAATTTTGTTTTCATGTTTAGCTCAACAAAATGTTCTAGAATGACATGTTTGGTCAAGTTCTGACATGGTAGGGTGTAAATTTTAAAATTTTTTGGGTGATTTGTCCTGGAATGACCCTTACGTCTTGGCTCCTTCCATTTTAATAATGGGATATTTGCTGTACATTGCATTACCAATTGTGCTGTGTACATCTTTGCTAGATATCCCATAATCAATGAAATGTTGAGCATTTGGGTTGATGAAATGCACGTATTATAAATATTAGAATGCCTACATTTCATCAACCAAGATTTATAAATAAAATATATAAAACATACTAAAATGTAGAGAATTTAATCAATCAAAACATACCATCATTCATCATAAAAAGTTAAAATATTTAAGACTACTAATGATGTTATTTATCATTTATAAAATATTTTTTACTGTGTATGCATTTAACATTTGGTGTTTTTAGAATTACACATGCATTTAAAATAGTGATCATGCCACATCATTAACAATTCAATTGCATTTCAGCCAATATTCTTTCTTTTAAGTTATTATTAAATAACTAAGTTTAAGGCAGATAAGAAATTTCTTACTGGTGGGGTGGGTATGGGTATGATGACTGTGTTAATGATAGGCCTAGTTAATTATCAATGGGAAAGTTTTTTTGCTTTATTTAAGCAATCAAAGGGCCCGAGGACTTGAAAATATTGATAGCCATAGGAAGTGGCAAGACCGTTTTCCCAAAGCTTTGCACCAATAATTAATTAAATACATATTAAATAAAGGCCATTTTTTTATTACTAAGTAATTTTAGCTTTTTCCAAAATCCTGAAACTACTATACTTAAAAATAAAGTGGAAATTTTTAAATAGTTTGAAGATTTCAAGAAGTCTGTGTGAACACTTAGATTAAAATGGATTTGGGGAACATTTCAAGGTATTCATTTACAAGTTAACATACACAAAGGGGGATTCCTGGTTTAATGTGCATGCTTTCTTTAGCTGACCAATTTTAAGTTTTCTATAGTTGCAGTGTTAGAACTAAATATTTATTTTTCTATACCCTTCTATAAAGTCCAACATTTTTGAAGGTCAAAATTTCACCAAATACAAGCATATTTTCAAATACTGTTCTTGTGTGTGTGAAAACGTCATCCTCTTTAAAATTATAACATCGTGAATGTATGGCAGTTTACACTGAAAATTGGTAGTTCATTTTTTAATAATTAAACTGTGGTTCTATGGCAAAAAATTTATTATAATCTTTTCATTAAAAATTCATAAAAAATTGCTTTTTTGATTTAACTTATCTCAGTTTTTTATATAAAGTTCCTTTTATTATGAATGTATGCAGGATATATTAACAATTTAAAACTTTCTGCAATAATATATTAACATTAACCCATGTGGTAATACTCAAGTTTTTTTAATGGTTCAATTCTATATTTATAATATTTATGATTTTTAATAGTTCAACTGTTTAATCTAACAATTAACACAAATCAATCTATCATTTTCTTATCTGTGTAGGTAGCAAGGTAGAAACAATTTCAAGAGGTTGTCACATGACATACTCTGAAATTCACTAAAGGGTTTAACATATGATAGCCTGTTTAGCACAAGTAACCTGCCACTTTCCATAAACTGTAGAGAAGAATATAGCATATTCTTGTTTCATACTTAAAGAAATTCGGAGAGACATTTTAATATAACTTGTAGAAAGTAATTATGGCCTTTTTATTATGACCTACTGTTTTAAAATTCTTTAAGCCTAGTTAAATTAAAATTTAGTAATTACATTTTAATATAATTTCTGCAAAAAAATAGTAATTTTTTATTATGGTATGCTGTTTAAATTCATGAAATGTAAATGTAAACCTGCTCTAATTTATGATTTTTTGTTTATCATTGTGCATATCCTGTATAATTAAAATATCTTTCCAAGTTTGGGTAAATGATGAGACAAAAATTTAATGTGCACATCTTACACAATCTTTTTTAAATTTATTATGTAGTTCAATAATGGAAGTCATTATGCCTTGAAATATAGTGAGCTTGATTTATTACAAACAATGATAAATTATTATAACATAATTGTGATTGCTTCCGCAATGCTATTCTATAAACAAATGTTGTCTTTGCATCTATATGTATAGTGGTAAAACAAATATTTCCTTATCAAATATTTTACTTTATTTTGAGAAAAGTTTTATTGTAAAATATAAATGATGTTTCATCCATGCAAAAATACTTTTAATGTTTATTGCTGCATTACAATTTAAATTACCTAATTTGTGGTCACAGAATTATCTTTTACTTATATGGATGTTTTTAGAATAATTAAGTGGAGAACAGGCTTAAATATGCATGATGTCATATATTAAAATACCAGGATGTCATATTAGCTTTATAAGTTTTCTCTAATGGCTATATTATAGAATGAGCTTGTTCATGTAGAAATATATGCTAGTCCAAAACAAAAAATGTGAATTTTTCATTAACTCCAAAATTTGTTTAAAATATATCATTCTTTTTTTCACAGTTTCTAATTTTATAATCTTTCTGAAAGTTATTCTGGTAGAAGCCTAACTACATTCACACAAAAATGGATATTTATGATATACCTAAACTGTATACCAACTACTGGTATCATAATTTCAGATTCATTAAATCTCTTTTTATTTTCCTGATTTCAGGACATTTACAATAAATACCTTTATTTCCTAAGGGAAATAGGCCATTGAGAACAATTATCAGGTTCATGATTTCAGTAAGTGGTGGAGCAATTTAATCACCCTAGGAAATTTAAAATTCCTCCTTCTAATCAATAGATATAAAATATATCACAACTGCAACAATTTATAAAATTTTAATAGCTAGAATTTAGTCTTCCTTATTTATATAACGTTTTGCCATTAATAAAATATCACTTTTTTCATCTTTTATTAAAAAAATATAAATTGTCCATTTCTCTTAGGAAACCACGAATTATGGTGTAAGTCTTGTATGGCTAGTGAAAATGTCTGCTTTCAGAATTTTTATATACTGGTTAATGAAATGCACACATTATACATACTTACCATACTTAGAATTAAATTTTATCTTAAAAGTTTATAAAAAATATATGCAAAATGTGGAAATGTATAGAGATGTTCATCAGTTAAGACATACCTTTCTTTCCTCGGGGAAATGGGCTATTAAGAGCAAATTCTTATTGATATAGAAACTATTTTAAAGAATGACCATACCTTAGATATTATAATTATATTAATGTTGCTATTTTTATGCATTTCTTTTTCTTTCGGTTAGACAAAAAGCATTAACTTTAAATCTCTGTTGGCCGTTAAAACTACTGCATTTGAATCCAACCTGTTGTGTTGTTATAAATATGCTTATTTATAATAATATGCCATTTTTAGTTTAATGGTAATGTATAGGGTGGAACTGATCAGAGGAAACAATAGAAACTTGGGGCGTAATGAAAAATAAATCAAAAATGACTGTTTGGACTGGGATAATGTATTAGGGTCTTGTAACCTAAAATGTGAGGGCCCTCCCAATTTAACTTACAAGATCCTAATACATGCTGACATCTCATCACATGTACTGGACAAATGTCCTCATTTGCAGGATGAGCCTGTTTGTCTATTGAAATCAGTTTATTGACATGTGTTCAACTACATTGCTCCTAGCCAAGCCTATTTAAGTTTTCCTACTTCACTGCCGGCATTAAAGATGTTGGGGGATACTTCTGTAAAGTAATTTCTTCTAGAGGGTATCCTGCTGATTTTGTTTGCAACTATTGTAAATTTTGAATCAAA
>JAQFYV010000788.1:0-10111 GCA_034695065.1 Choneiulus palmatus | reverse complement strand
TTTCATCAACCAAAATTTATTACAAAATATATAAAATTGCTAAAATGTAGAGAATTTCATCAGCTAAAACATACCATCGTCCTTTTTGTCCTGCAAAAAACGAACGATTTATAACAAATTTTTAAAGATGGATGGAAAATGTTAAAAATTTTATTCTTTTTTGTTTTTATTTTTTATGTTATTAAAAACAATTTTTTATAAAAATAAAAATAACATCTAGTCCGAGCTATTAAGATTCTACAAATTATGGTATTTTTATGTATTTTTATGTCCTTTGGATAAAAAATAAATGTACCACAAAATTCTAAAAATCTCTATGGAGATTTAACATTACGGCTCCAACTCAAAACTCCTCCTTAAATTTAAATAATCTAAACTGCAGTGGGGAAGTAAATTTAGGCAGCATACATTATAAAATAACTAAGACAGTATTTAATGAGATGTCCCATAATTCTGAAAGTGAAGGTTTTGTTTCCCAAATTTATCCAGGTGATCAAAAAATTTTACCAACTTTTTAGGCATACTTTCCCAATGTTCTACATTTTTCAGGATGATCGCTACACACATGCACATAACATTTGTCTGTTTTGTATTTATAGGAGATCGAACCATGTTTTTCCCGTTTGTTCAAATAGTCTTTAAATTAACAGTAAAGACTTTCTCCTATTACGGTGTATTCATGGAACTTTTAGTACTAATAGGTACGGTACGTACGAGCCATTAATTGATATTGGTATTGTACACAAATGGCGAGGCCTACAATTTAAAACTTAAAAATTTTGATATCAAATTAAAATTATTATATAATTTCTCTATTGCAGGAACCTTGATTGGATTGCCTTTTATGACTTATATATGTGGCATGAATGATTTCATTTTAGGAATAATAGCTCTATTTTTGGTTTTTCTCAGTGAAATTCTCACAGCTATCAGCACAACAACTCTGATGCTGTATCTCTGTAAGTTACACAATACAGTTCATTCGATCTCAAAGAAAACAATGGAATTTCACTATTTTTTAAAGTAAGAATCATTTGCCAATAACTAAAGTACACATTTGGGAAATTTTTCATTAAGTCTGTCAAATTTTATATACAAATTTCAACTGTAATTGACCAGTTGTTACAAAAAGTAAAGACTCTGCAATGGTCAACTTTGTTACTACATATAGTATTTCTTCCTTGGCTCAAGGAAATTTTTTGAGATGGACACTGTCCTGTTTGGACAATTTTAGAATCAGGGTTCATACTGCATTTTATAATTGGGCTTCACTGACTTTCCCTGGTCATAAGCTAAATTTTCCCATACTAAAATTAAAATTTTCCTTGACCATAAGCTCAACTTTCCCTGACAAATTAATTTGCACTGACAATTATAAGAATTATAAAATTTAATGAATTTAAATAAGAACTGAATGATATATTACATTCTTGGAAAGTGAACCTAAGTTACTACACAGGGATACTGCATTAGAAACAATACATACAACCTGACTTATTAAATTTCCCTGACTTTGTTTTATTTATGAGAATTTCCCTGACTTTTCCTGACCTAATTTATCATCCCTGACTTTTCCTACTTCCCTGGTCAGTATGAATCCTATCTGAAGAACGTTTTTTAAAAGCAAAAATAAAACAACAAAAAAACTTAATATTCTTGAATTTATGAAACGGTTGAGGATGCATGTACAAAGTCATCATCAGACAACTATGAATTGTGGTGCAGATGACGGTTAAGTATAATTTATTTACTTATTGCAAACCTTTTTGATACTTCAAATTAAGTAAAAGTGATGCAGAAGAGCAGATAAGATTGATTACTTACATTGACATACGAGTAAAAAAGAAATTACCTCAATTGTTCATTTTCTTCAATATTGGCAAACAATTCTTACTTTAAAAAGGGCCTTCGTACAATTGATATACTACTAATTATTATAATTTTTCAGCTTCAAGTTTGTTCATATTTTGGCCAGCCGGACATATCGTGTGTCGGTCACTCATGTCCAAGTGTGTCAGTGAAGATGAACAAGGTAATACATTTTTTTAACTGTATTTTGCAATAAGATACGTGCAATGTTATATATCGTTATTTTCAACTAGGCAAACTAATATCGATATACGGATTACTGAGTGCAGTTTTACCCATTATATCGTCGTTTATTTATGATAAAATTTTCCGAGCTACTATGGCTACCCTTCCCGGAGCTTGTTTGCTACTATCAGCCGGAATAATCACGTTGCCCATCCTTGGATTTATGTGAGTTAAAAATTGATATTTTCGCTTCTCGCTCGAGAAAGTTACAACACTCAAAACACATTTTTAAATTGCTTTTTTTCTACATGCAATATCTAGATGGATTTATAATGACATAAAAAGGCATCCAGCACAGGAGTTTGAAATGCAAGATGAAGTTGTCCTTGTACGAGAAGATTCAGACGTTGAATTAAATAAAAAGCACTAACTGATTCTGTCAAAATAATATTTTTGCGGTATCTCAATTTACAGACCGACTTCACCATAGTTTTTTTAGTTTAAAGGGGAATGAAACCCTCTAAAGGAGAGTATATAAAAATAAGTCCATATCTAAATTTTGGCAACTATTTTCAGCTTTGTTTATTTTTAAAAAATCGAAAATAAACATAAAAGGGTGGGATAAAACACCCTTTACACCCTCTAGTATATTAACGTGACGTGCCATCCATCCTCTTAACCAATAAGGGTATTGAAGGAATAGGTTTTCGCCTGGATTGCACGTGAGTTAAAACCACTGAATGTGTAAAGGGTGTTTTATACCATGCTTTTGATTCTTTCTTTTTTTTAAAAAAAATAAACAAAGGCTGAGTTGCCAAAAATTGGCTATGCACTATTTTTGATATGCTCTATCGTTTAGAAATAACTATTTCTGAGTGTTTCATATCCCCTTTAAAGGGAAAGATAACCTGAGACAAAATTTTTATTCCTTCAACTGTAAAGTGAAAAAATAGTAGGCCTATTCCTAAAATTTCACAACGCTGTTATGCATAGTTAGTTATTTTATAAAAAAAAAATGAAAATAAATTTGAAATGAAACTGATGCTGACGTCACAGCTTTCATTCGAGCACTGAGTACATTGTTGTTTGTTCAAATGAACCAGTCTATGACGTCAGCATCAGTTTCACTTCAAATTTATTTAAATTTTTTATAAGATAAAAAACTAGGCATTACGGTACATAGTCGTGAAATTTTAGGAATATTTTTTTTTCAGTTTACTATTGAAACTCTTAAAAGAGAAATTTTTTTTGTCTAGGGTGGTCGTCTTCTTCTTTACCATATTATAAGAAGCTTTATGGAATAATTTATTTTAACTAGAAATATAAATTTTAAAGAGATCTTTGTAAAATTATAATAGTACCCAGGTAGCTTAATACATTTAACAATAGCCCACTGAAAATACATTTAAATATCAAATTAATGTAGGCCTATAACAATCACATTCATCACTTCAATGTTGCACTTTATGCAAACAATAATATGAAGTACAACTTTTTTAAATGGACTTTCCTGATTATGCCCAAATCTCATAAGAAGAATTTCAAAAAAATCAAAAAAAAAGTTAAAATGGCTTCAACTTCATTTATGATGCACCAAAACCTTTTTGGAGTTTACAAAATATATGACAACGTGAATGAAATTTATATATTATAGGCCTACACAAGATTTTAAGTAGTATGGAGATCCCTGCCTATGTTGACAGAAAAATAAGTATTTTCCAGATGAGCAGATAGGCATACTTGATCGATCTATCAATAACAAAAACGAAACCAATTTTCCGGAAAAGTTTTCACTGAATACAAGGACTGCAGAAAATCCTAGAGACCTTCTTAGAAACATCACCATCCTGATTGCAAGATTTTCCTACAAAAATTGCAGAAGCTAACAAAAATTTGCAAAAGTGTTGTACACTCGTATGTGCAAGAAACATAGTATTGCCTTACGAATATCTCAGAAAAGCAGGACAAATTCTTGGAACAAGAAAAATTAGGCAAAAGTGAATTTTCCCACCGACTGACACGATTTCTGGGAAAACAGTGATCAGAAATCATTAAAACTGAGAAATTCCCATCCACTTAAATACTCACTCAAAAACCACTAATGATAACTTAAGTCAAGGTTCGTAGTCTGGAATCCAATACTAATAAAAAAGGAAAATACTAAAAAAAATTCATATCTATTAAATAGTAGTAACGTAACGAATAAGCGAGAAATAAGTAGTACAAACACTCTTTTTATAGCGTAAAGTCAATTAACTCAAGTAATTATTATATTATAATATGGCAAATAGCCCAGATACAGAGTGATTTATGTAGTGCTCAATGATATTATCCAATCTGTTGAATTAAGTTCATTTCAATCTCTCTGATTGGCCAGCGAATCAAAACTTCTCATTCACCACTGATGACTATATCTTTAACGAGAGAAAATTCCTAAGAAAATCGTCTATCTTCGAGAAAAGAAAACAAGTGGCACGTGTGAGAATAAACGTATTTAAGACCAGAAAATCCTACCACCAAGAACAAATGGATCCTGAAGTCCAGTACAGCAAGTTCGCCGACTGATCTCTCAGACACATCGCAGAGAAAATGGTTGATATCGGTCAAGAAAGTCCGGTTATTCGTAAAGAGAGCCCTTTGATGGCCCTGGAAGGCCCATCCCCTACTCGGCTAGTACCAGAAAGGACAAAATGGGCAGAAAAATGCAATTTTTTCTTCAAAAACATAACTCTGGAACCTACGATTTTGCTGAATGGCATAGCCACGGCCATGCAAGCGGTCATCTTACAGGCAATGGTCATGGAGCAGGCCTGTCTGATGTCATACAACCACACCGAGTCCTACTGCGTCAACGTCACCGACGTGGACCTGAAAAAGACATTGGTCAATTACAATTTGTATCGGCAGATACTGGAAACGGCACCTTGCATTTTCTTGGCCATGTTTATTGGTTCCTGGAGCGACAAACACGGCAACAAACTTCTCATTCTCATTCCCTTGGTGGGAGATGCCCTATCCTGCGTGCTTTACGCTACGCTGGCCTACGTCAGATTCGTCAGGCCACAGTACTTACTATTGGCCTCGTTTCTACAAGGTTTCACGGGTGGCAATCTGACCTTTAACCTGGGCGTTTGCAGCTACATCATAGCGGAATCGACTCTGGAGACCAGAACGACGAGAATCTCGTTGACCGACGTGGCTTTCATCCTGGGAATTCCCATTGGGCGAACCTTGGGTGCCATTCTGTATGCCCGGCACGGTTTTGCTGCCACATTTTTGCTGGCCTTTATGTTCAATGTCCTAGCCTTGGTATATGCCGTGGTAAGACTTAGGAGTGTCCCCCATGTGAAAAGTAATACCAAACTCGAGGCTGCCAAGGATCTGTTTCGTCTACAAAACCTGAAGAATAGCCTGCGATTGCTGCTGAAGAAGCGGCAGGGACGAATGCGATTGTACATCTTCCTGATACTACTTTGCACCATCATAGTAATATTTCCACGAAAAGGTAAGCCAGCAGAATACCCATAGATATTTCAAATCCACACAATAAAGTCATAGAAATTGCATTTATTACATTTCACATATGTATATATATCATTCACAACTTACCCTATTCCTACAATGTTTTGAGTACCAAGCAAGGCATTCGGGAGACCTGGGTTCAATTCCCAGGTCGGCTATCCAGCTGGTGGTTATGGCGGTTTTCCAACAGTGTTTCCAAGCAAATGCTGGCGGTTTTCCAACAGTGTTTCCAAGCAAATGCTGGCGGTTTTCCAACAGTGTTTCCAAGCAAATGCTGGAGGTTTCCAAAGCAAATGCTGGCAGTTTTCCAACAGTGTTTCCAAGCAAATGCTGGGAGTTCCCTCACAAATCGGCTGCCACAGTACAATTTCCTCTGCTTTCTTTTTCCCCTCCCACTCTTGCTATCATGACTGTGTACAGACTATGCCATTGAGCATCGATGATTATACTTACCCTATATAGCCTTAAGTTTCTTTGGGCCATTCTGTTTTGAGTGGCGCCCTTTTTGATGGCGACTTTTTGCTTGGCTCATGTGTTGTTCGCCAGTTTGACGCACGCCTTTTTGATGTTTTAAGAGCAAACTTTTCAACATTTGATCTATCCAAAGCAAGCTCCGATTCAGTCAATCAAAATCTGTTAAATGAAAAGTCTAGTCTCTCTACAATCACATAATCTGACATCTTTTCATAGCTAATGAACTTCAAAATAGTACCCAGACAAAAAATTTAAAATTAATACTTATAATTATGACAACGGCTCTCCCAATTGACCGTCTTGGCAACTGGCCGACCATATATACAAAAAAATTAATAAATAAAAATGACTGTTGAAAATTGGAACTTTCTATGCAGCAAAAATAATTTAAAGAGTTCATGGGGCAAATGTTTGTTAAATACTTACAGACAAACTTGTAAAAAAAATTGAAAGTTTCAAATAATGGCAACTTTTCTACAGTGTTTTAAAACTGCAGTTTTTCTACAAATCTATAAGTTGTTTTATATAAACTTCGAATTGCAAAACTTCGAATTTTCTGGTCATTTTCCTGCCGTCATGGTTATGCAGTGCCACCACAAAATAGTTTGAGTTCGCTGCCATGGCTACCATTTTTTAATATAAAATATATATAAACTAAATTCATAGCAGAAAGTGATGGGTTTGTAGTCACACATTGCTCATTCACAAAGTCACTTATGGTTCTCTGTGGTTGGGGATAAAAGTCTAGTAGCCAGTGTAGTGGGAAAAATACATTGTGTTGTGAATGATTTGCACAACATTATTATTCCTTTCCTCACGAAATGGACAGCATAATTGCCTGGATGCACCCATTCTCTTAAGCACAAATGCTACAATTTCCTTTAATTAACTTTGGGGAGAATTTTTAGTCAATTTTTTAGTGTGCACACAAAAAACTGACTAAATAATTACCTACACTTTTTCCACTGATCCACTCTCTTGTTTCAATGATGCCATTTTATTGACAAACAACTTATGTTTGACAGACCAAGTTTCCAAAATGTAAAGGTTTTTTAGATAAATAAAAAGTGGAATTCCTATTGTCTTGACAGCTCTGAGGTTTATATTATATATTAAAAAACTACCTAAGTTCTATACAATTAAAAAAATGTATGTATTTTTGTAAACCAACCTTCTATGCACCTCGAGCCTTATTCAAGTAGCTTAAATAACAAATTTGTATTCAATCAGAGGTGATTATTTGGCTAGTGAAAGAATCCCATTGTAGTATCTTGTATTAAATTTAACATGATGTTCATAGGGCCTGTTCAATTTCCTTGAATTTCTAAATTTCCTAGGCGACCTTGAAAATTTCCCTGACTTTCACTTCCCTGACATTCCAGGTCAGTATGAACCCTGCTATACCTCACATATATTGCAATATCATGAATTTTCATAAAATTATTGTGGGGCATTCTCCTGAATGGGGGATTAACCCCCCCACCCACCCACCCTGCCAAATGGCATTATACATGTATATGCTGACTGATTGTAGGGTATACTGAATTGAATTGAATTAAGCTAATCACCTTACTTTCCCAACTGGAGTTCAAATAATTTATTTACATGAATGGCTAAAATCCACAATATACCCTTTATAAAATTACAATTTTAATTTTTAGGAGAGACCAACATATTCTTTATATTCACTCAACTTAAATTCGGTTTCACCGTTACGGATTTTTCGATATACGAGGCATTTTCCACAGTAACTATTTTCATTGGTAAACAACAAAATCTGTATAAATGTATTTTTTGTCAATTAACACATTCTGTATATATCAATTCATTCACATTCTATATAACAGGTACACTGATTGTTCTTCCCATTCTCAGCTATTTCATTCGCATTAATGATATCATTATTGCAATTGTTGCATTAATTGCGAGCATTGCAAATGATCTACTAATTGCATTCAGCACTACACCTTTAATGCTTTACATAGGTAAGCTAACCATTTTCACTATTCTATATTTATGCATATCTTTCAGCAATTTCTTGTGAAATACAGCATTTCATCACCCAAATACTTGCACATTTGGCTCTCTGCCAACTGTCCCAGGACTTCCCAAAATCTATACGTTACAATAACTAATTAACTTTATCAAATTTAACCCTTTCAGCTGCCCTGTTGGTATTTTTTAGTGCATCAGCATCTGTTCTTTGTCGATCCCTTCTTACCAAATGTGTTCAACAAGATGAATTAGGTGAGAAATAAATGCTTTAAAAATACTTAATATGCACTAAACATATCCTTGTAATTAATAGATAAAAATATTTATTGGGTATGCAGGAAAACTATTGGCAATGATTGGTCTATTCGGAGCCAGTGTTCCCATGCTTTCTGGGGTGCTTTACAGTCAAGCCTTCAACGCAACGTTATCTACTTTTCCTGGAACATGTTACGTCATGTCAGCATCATTAACATTATTGCCTGCACTTTGTTTTGTGTAAGAGTTTAAACTAATTATACTTCATAATATTATTATTATTAAGTGTTATGTAAACAACTGCACACGCAATGTATTTGAATTTTGAATTCAACCTACTCAAATATAGTTTGTGATTTTCTCTCGGATATATTTAAAATCTGAGAAAAAAATTATTATTAATGGGGAAGACCCCCTAGCCAAATTTTTTATTTCAATAATAAAGTAAAAAAATTCTATTCCAAAATTTCACAACTACGTTATACATAGTTATTTTATAAAAAAATTAAAAAATAAATTTGAAATGAAACTGATGCTGCCGTCATAGACTGGTTCATTTGAGCAAAGAACAATGTACTCAGTGCTCCAATGAAAGGGCTATGACGTCAGCATCAGTTTCCTTTCAAATTTTATTATAATTTTTTATGAAATAACGGCATGTGCTTAACATAGTTGTGAAATTTTAGAAATACTATTTTTTTGACTTTTCTTAATTTACAGAGGGGAAACTTAAATTTTGTATAGGATAGTCTTCATCTTTAAGACACTATAATCATATTCCTTAAATTTTACAATTAGCCCTATGTTATGCATAGGCCTAGTTGTTTTATAAAAAAAAATGGAAATAATTTTGAGATGAGGCTGTTGCTCCATGACGTCGTAAGCCCGTTCATTCCAGCAAAGTAGAATGTACCAACGTGAATTCATTCCAAAATGTTGTGCATTGCACGTGCAAATTACCACTCTGTATTCTTTGATTTGCACGTGCATTGAAAAATGTGGGTCTGCTACGTCATTGACGTATCAATGGTATATCCGCCATTACTAATTTTTTTATTCAATTTGTTATTAAATAACTAAGTATGACATAGTTGGGAAATTTTAGGAATAGCATATTTTCTTAAAGATACATAGGCCTACTCGAAAAGGAAAAATAAGATATTTTTTTTTCTTCTATAGGGTGGTCTTCAACTTTAATTTTAAAAAAAAAGTTGAATGTAGGCCTATGTTGCCCAATTGCTTGGTATTATTAGATACGGTATATGGATTTTCATAAGTAGGCCTAAGTTATAATTTGTAATTTAATAGTGCCTAATTTCTTTGCACTGTTTTGTGTTCGAGCAGTGTTCCGTCCCATTTACAAATTCGTCCTCATTACGTCATTATTTATCGTGATTTTAATCGGTTTTAAAATTATGAGATTTGCGATTCAAAAACATTTTGTGTTAGGCCTGATTTCGTGAAAATTTACTCAAATTTCAAATTTTTGGGTTGCAATGACGCCCATTTCGTGGAAGCTATCCCATCATGCAGCACAGCCAGGATAATCCCTGGATAGGACTTCAGGGATATTTTAAGCTGATTTTCTAATTGCTGTGATTATTAATTTAGAAAATATTGTGATTAAGGGGGGGTTGGAGAGAAGGTGAGTTTCGCTTCTTGCTCGTTTGGTGGTAGTACAGTCAAGGCTAAGTGCAGACCGAATGTGAAGTGCAAATCGAAAAGTATGAAGTGCCATGTGTATACATATGTCGACTATTGCCATAGATATATATTGCCACTAGAGGGAGCGAGTGGCTGGGCGGAAAAATTTAAATTTATGGAAAATTTA
>JAQFYV010000787.1:0-10113 GCA_034695065.1 Choneiulus palmatus | reverse complement strand
GGCTAAAGTTACGATGTGATTAGAAAAGCTGCAGTAGTTTGTGGGAAATGCCCCTTGAATAGTAAACAAACATCCAAAAAGATGTAGGCTATGTATGCGCGGGTTGTGCTGCGCGTTATACGCAGGCATTGAAATGTAGGGGATTCCCCGATATATTCTATGGTTTAAAAAGTTTTGAAAAGTTTTGTCAAAACCAAAACTTTTTGAGAAAGGTTTTGGTTTTGACAAAAATGTAAAAATTGGTTTTGAGCACAGCCCTAGTCCACATACCAACGATATACCTACAGTATGCATTTTACTTAGGATTTTGTGAAGGTCCTATCATAATCATTGACCTATATCTTTCGGCTACTTACATGATAGGCTGGCAGAGTTGGTAACGTTACTGCAGGTTTGATAGGCCTCGGTTGAGTACTAATACATAATGTGGGTATAGCATCTTCCAATAACTTTGGATACTTTATAGGTATGCCCATTAATGACTTTTTATACCCCCGGTATGCATCATCAGAAAAATGCCTGGAACATACATGTCGTCGCCACTGAGATGTACCCTTGTAAGTGTTGTGAGTTATTCCAATAGCATTAAGCCATTTGAAGAAAGTTGGCATTTCTTTTGGAAACCTGTGGAAACGATGTACTGTATTACCATTGTAAGCCCCGCAGCTAGGTACGATACAACCAGCCATTTTTTTGAGAAACTTGAAAACACAATTGAATTAGCTACGTGAAATTTTTTAACAAACATCTTACAAAGTTATTACCATTACAACTAGATGGCGCCATATGCTGCATTAAATGGAGGCACTCATGCTGGCTGATTACTTTGGAAAGACCACCCTAGACAATACAGTGGAACCTGTCATTGTGGGCATTCTATATACTGGGCACCTTAATATTATGGGCGATTTTTTTTGTCCCATATTTTCAACTATTGATTGATGCTAATGTAATTTTTATTTGGGTTGTTTTGGAGGCCTACCTTTGATCACTTCCTTACAAACTATATATAGGCCTATGCATAGTTGTTAAATTTTAGAAATACAATTTTTTTTGCTTTACTATTGAAAATATGGCCTCATTAAGGCCAATGCAGGTATTTATAAAATTAGTGGTATGTTAATTTCTGAGTTGTACTCCCAGAAAAAATTATGGCAGAAAATTCAAAGTTTCTGAAGTTATTTTTTATTAGTACTTTTTTATATATATATAAGTGAAGAACTGCAAAAAATTTGCAAGTTTATGAAATAAAAACTTGAATAATATACATGTACTTATAGCAAATCTGTTGAAAACTGCAGTCTGTTGATATGTAGGCCTATTTCTGGAGGCATAGCTGTGAAAAAAAAAAACTGCAGTCTTTCCACAAACAGGCTTATAGAAATTCTGCAGTTTTCTACAGTTTAAATGAAAGTATTTTACAAGTTTTGTTTCATAAATTAGCAAATTTTTTCCAGTTCTGACTTCAAACAAACTGCATGCAGAAACTTTGAATTTTCTGCAACAATTTTTTTTTGCTGGGTAGCCTCTCTTCTGATCACACCCATACACATTTTTTTATCATTATTATGCATAAATAGCTTAGATTTCATGCATAATTCTACATGCATTCGGCACCTTCTTATGCAGAATTTATATGCATAAAATATAACTCATGATTCACAAAATATTTCACTGAAACTAATGATGACGCTAGCCATTCAGTCAATTCCAACTTTTGGCGATTCTATGGATCATCTCTCACCACACTTTCCGATCTTAAGGTGCAACTCCATAACAAGCGAAAACGAGAAATGTACAATAAAAGCGTGAAAAGGTTGGATATGCACATGTGGAAATAGAATGCACAGGCTTTTTACCCTGTTTTTCTATATAGTGTATTCTATTTCTGCATGTGCAAATCAAGCCTTTTCACACTTTTATTGGATATTTCTGGTTTTCGCTTGTTATGGAGTCCAGCCTTTAAGCTATAGTCGGTTTCAACAATTTCGAGACCTTCGAGTGTATTCTGGCAGCCATTTTATAAGATCGCTTGCAGATGCACCAGTACATTCATTATGTCATCTAAAAAGTCATCAGCACACTCCATAGCCACCTATGAGTCTGAAGCGTGCTGATGACTTTTCAGCTGACATTATGAATGTACTGTATGTATGGTGTATAAAATGCCTGCCATGTTGTATCGAAGACTTTTTCTTTGAGTTGCATGTCTCACATTTTTATATTAATGCTTTTAATTTTTTAAAAAAAATATACAATATTTATTTGCCAAATTTTAGTAAGTGCATTTTTAGAAATGCTCTATCGTTTGGAACAAACTTTTTCTGTAGGTGGTCTTCCTCTTTAAAAAATTTAAAGGTACTCTATCATCAAGTATGAATTACCAAAGACCATTTTTTATAAGTACAAAATATGAAAAAATTCTATGATCATATAAATTAAGTTACAAATAAAACCACACAAATAATTTCAGTCTTTTCATGAATGCTAAAAGTTTTTTATTTTGCTTTTTTAAAATATGCACACATGCACACACATACACACACCATTTAATTAAATAGTCGCAGATTTTCTGGGGAGGTGTGTGTGAACTCATTTTTTTTACCATATTCCCAGAAGCAGAAGTGGATGAAAAATATATAAGAACTTGTTCATCATCATCTTCTGTCCAAAACAATTACTCTATGCATTTTTTTGATTGATATACAATACATGAGGTTTTTCAGTCATAGTTTAATACATTTGCCGCAATAATGTTGTTAAATTGAATCTTCGGGAAACAGTGCTTTTACAAAAAAATAAAAATGTTCCGAACATTTTCCACAGATTCGTTCAGTCAGTTCATGAAACAATGCATTTACGGTATCATTTTTAGTATTTTTTCCAACAGAGTAAAAAAAAAGCAAGCTTATTCCCACCTTAGGACAAGTTATATAAATAATAATACCGCATTTCATTTTATGTCAAGATTTGAAGGCAACAAAAATAAAATATTTTCAAATGAAGATTTGCACCAATAATATCCTCGGGCCCTTAAAATAATTAAGGTAATATTTACAGCATTCAGTCAAAGTTAACAGTTATCAAAATATACACATAAGATACTGTCGAGTCTGTTGCATTTTTGATAATTTTCTTTTTAAATGCTGAATAATTTAATCCTATTTGTCAAATGTCATGGCAACGTTAGATTTGCTTAAACACAAGCTTAAAACAACCAGTTAAATGCATTTTAAATTATTTATAAAACCAGATTTGTGTGGCTTAATAAAATTATTGCAAAAAACCTGCTGTTTTAAAACTTCACTAAGTACAAACCATTTAAGCTTGGAACAGTATGTTATCATTTATTTAAGTTTGCTTAGTTGATTTGACTAATAAGCCTAATTTCTTTATTTTATTTTGTAAAACCAATGAAGTGAAAACCAATGAAGTGGACTAGTGGCCAGAAAATCTTTAATTTTGAAAGTAGAAATTGGCATAATTCTAAGCCTGACAATAACAGAATGAAAACCAATATATTGGTTTGTTTGAACAGCTTTATGTAAATTCTAATTTCTAGAGTTTTATCAGGCATGGAATGGAAAAAAGCATTTCAATTTTTTGTTCAAAATCTGCCAGAGGTCTGCATGTGGATAGTAACAACAATAATAATAATGGCACTTTCTATCATATACGTTTCACAATATGCGAAGGACTATTAATGTTCAAAAATCGCATCTCTGAATCTATCTCTCTTTACTGGGATATAAGGGACTTTGCTTTTAAACTCAAATTGCAAATATAAAACCGAAAAACTTTAATGTAAAAATGTTCTCAAATTCAGAAGTTCTGCAAAAAGATTTTTCATCAAGATAAGGAAATTGTAATATTCCAGTGTAGAGTACATAGATCCAAAGATTTGATTTTCTTGGAATAGCTCTGAACATTTTTTCCAGAGATATTTCAATCGATTCAAATTTGTAATAAAATTACAAAATAAGATATGCGTGGAAACAATATTTTACCAAAACATTTTCACCAATTTCACATTGTCAAATCAAAAAGAGTAGCATTTGCGGTAATGGTAATCTCTCGAGTTATTTAGTGTCTACAAATTAAGCCTCTTTTAGAAGATTCTCGATACTGATCATAAAGGTCTATACTGTTTCCAACAGAATTTGGAAAATAACATGCCTGTTAAATAGGGATTTACACATGGCATTTCAGAAGACTAAAACCACAGACTAGTAAGTGGTCCTAATAATATACTCGTATATATAAGTGGAATTTTTAAAGATACACGCTAACAGTCCCATACGTGTATTTACTGTTAGTATCTTAAATCATTTCTCTCTAATTATTCTTAAATAATTTTGAGCGAATAAAAAAATTCTTACAAAGATATTAGTTTAAATAATAAATTATACAATAGAAACACTTTAAAAAAAAAGACAAAATACAGGCCGGATCTTATCGACCTTTATGGAGCTGCTCTCCCACATTTCTGGTATATTATATTGGTATATATGATCATAGCAATATCCTTCTCAAGTTGATCCGAAATTAATTAAATACATAATAAGATTGTCAAAGTTATTGTGTATCTCCCCATTTAGAAATAAATACTTAGTCACAAGAATCGTTTGTAAGTTGGTAATAGTTTTCTAGGTAATTTCGTAGACAACATACAATGAATTCAGTTTAGTCCATTCTCAATAATTTGCATTCCAGTTATTTGAAATTAAATGAAAACACACATGTATGCACTTAAAATACTAATAATAACAATAATAAATTTAAAAGAATCCATAAATAACTGTTTCCCTCAAGAGCCAAGATATTTTTCTCGCAATTAAAACAAATTGGTTTTCAATTATTTTTTAAAGATTTTTTTTTCGTTTTCTTTTTTTTTTTGCAATCATGATGAACAAAATCCATTATTTCTACACTGTAATACGAAGTGTGGGGGGTTTGGGGAAAAAGCTAAAGAATTTATAATATGGGACACAATACAAAGATAAGCGGAAAATATTATACCTGAAAATTAACTTTATACAAGTAAGGGTGATGCCATTTTACGGTTTAAGTCGTCAACGAAAATCAAATCAGAAAACAAATATATATATATAACATCCACAAAACGTAAATGCTCGGATGTTCTACTTTGTTTGCGTTACCTTCAAAACACACTATCATGGTATAGTTTGCACGTTTTTTTAAGTATGTGAAATGATATTACATAATGCAGTGCAAAAAGAAAAAAAATGGATATGTAAAAGAAATTTGAATGCCTTTTCAAAGTTTGAATCGTTCAAGATCTGAACTGTCAATGGAAACACTATAAACGTTGCAAAAAAATGTGTTGAATGGAAATGTTGTATTTAGCACAAAGCACATGACATACTGAATATGCCCATTTTTGATTTAATAATTTTGTTTGGGATAAAAATTAACGACAAAGGTCTAAGTGTTCAATAATAATTTAGGTAAAATTACAAAAAAAATTCCAACTCATGTTTTCCGAAATTATGCACAAAAAAAGCTTTAGTTAATCTGCAATGTAAAATAAATATTTTCATTAAGGATTTCCGGAAATAATATTAAGAGTTCGAATATAACTTATATAGCGGCATAATCACAAGTTGTTGCATTTTCCACGTAATGTGAATTATAATAAGTATCATATACTCTGTATAGTTACTAAATTATTAAAAAATCGAACAATCTTTTTACAGAACCCGATATGTGATTAAATAAAAAAACAAACTAGTCTTTTTATTAGTATTGATGCATGCTGCCTTACTAATTGCATTAAAAAGTTTGCTTTTTATTTTAGAAATTTACACGTAAGTTGAAAATTTATCAATATTTTTACCTTTAATAGTAACTTGGTTCCAGCAATATCAATTGCCTATTACTTAGGCAATTTTAAATTAATAATTTAGAAATGAATTAGTATTTCTCACCAATAAATATAGAACTTAGAAGATCACTGCATAGATTGTGAGGGCTAAACAAATTATAAAATTAAGCGAAAATTTAAGTAAGCGTAACAATAAACGATTGAAGTCAGTGCAGATAATATCAACGACAAAATATTTAAGCAGAGAACACTTTTTTGAGGCTGATTTTAAGTTCCGGACTACATATTTATAAGTATGCTGCAAGTAAAATTGCACACTAGCCAACATACCAAAAATGGCTAATGGGGATAAAAATGGCATTGAGTGTTCTAGTTAATTTTCACATTAGTTAAAGTATTCAATTGCCATTAAAACAAAGGATTATTACTAAAAGACTATTTAACGGGGAATACAAACCTTGGAAAAAGTATTTTCCAAACGAGAGAGCATATCAACAAAATATTTACTCAAAAATTGGCGATTATGTTCTCCTTCGTTTTTTTATTTATTAATTAAGAAAGATTGAACTGAAAAGTTGATAGATGATACTAATGGAAGTCGAAATATGACGTGTTACCAATGACGGTTGTTCATTGGTGACGTGCTATCGTTGGTGACACGTGATTTTCCGAGCGTACATTCGATTTATTAAATTAAAAAAATATATATAGAGAGAACACATTTGCCAAATTTTGGTTAAATAGTTTTTTATATGCTGTATCGCTTGGGAAAAACCTTTCTTCAGAGGGAAAAAATAATTGTGTAATTCTATTGAAAACCAAAATATGTTGAACTAATGGCTCACACACTCTTAAATACTATTAAACTATTATGAAAGCTAAGACAGACATATTTTTAAATAGAAAACTAATTTCTAATGTAAAAATCAGCCCCTCATGCTTTTGGTATTAGTTTAGATAGCTGGATGGTGGTAGAATCATGTCATCAAATGTTATCAAATTTCTTACGCCAACTAGTGCTTGAGATTAAATATTTTATCCTTTATTATTAATCTTGCGGAAGAGGAATATCTGAGATGGCATTTCAAAAGTTGAAAGCGGAAATTGCAAGTTTAATGATGGCAAAACATTGCTCGTACAATAATACCAATTACCAAATATTTCCAGAGAATTTCTGGAAGCCCTTCCACTGAATTTTAAACTCAATGACTCATGGATTTCTCTGGATAAAATTATAATATTTCTTGCACTTTCTTCATACATGGAAACCAAATACAAGAAAATGTTTGTTGCGCCCATGCGACATAAATATTTGAGGATCGAAATTGAGTGACAGAAATAAAACGTTTCAACACAATAAAAAAATTCAAGATCGTGTTTTGTGATGAAATTCTTGCACCATTTTTACAATATATTATCAATGAGGACTAGTAAATGAATGACTATGTACAGTTTAGCATGGCAGAGGAAGAAAATGTTATAAGTTTTTGTTTCACTAAATGTCTCATTTGTCCACCCTCTCTTCTCCGATAATTTCAAATTGACTTTTAAATGTTTTTAAGGAAGTTTTGCAAGAGACAGTTTTAAGAGTTCAGATTATAAGGCACAAAAGGAATGAATACTTTTTGCTTATTAAGCTGGCAATCCTAATATGTCATTCGAAATTCATTTTTTGGAGAACTGACTGCATAGCTCATTTGTAGAACTTTTAGAAGCTCGATAAAATTCAAAGCAAATACAAAATAATATTAAAAAATGTGAGCGAAAGCAACGTTTTAAGAGGAAAGATTCCTCATCCTTAACCAAAATGCTTACTATTTGTTAAAAGAGAACGGTTCCCTAAAAAGTTATTTCTAAACAACAGAGCATTAATAGTACCTTATTCAAGTTTGGGCAACTATGTTCAGTCTATATTTTTTAAAATAATAATAAGAAAAAACATATAGACGTCTTTACGATACACCCTGTAACAGGCAATTCTTCATGGCCAAAGTCAATGTCAGGAAAGATTTCGACATCAATTAATGTAAATTGCCCATTACAGGGTGTATCATAAAGCTTTTTATGTTTATTTCTTATTTTTTTTTTTTAAACACGACTGAAGGTCCAGTTCCACAATGAGCAAAAACGAGAAATATACAATAAAAGCTTAAAAAGGTTGGATTTGTACATGCACAAATAGAATGCACAAGCTTTTTACTCTGTTCTTCTATATAGTGCATTCTAATTCTGCATGTGCAAAACCAACCTTTTTACGCTATTATTGTATATTTCTCATTTTCGCTCATTATGGAATTGAACCTTGAAGATAGTTACCAAATCTTGGATATGTACTATTTTTTATATGTTCCATCGTTTGGAAATCACTTTTTTAGGGTACCATTCCCCGTTAACAATTTTATAGCATTATGACATAAAAAAGCAAGAAAGGAAATGTCATATGTTACTATTACCAGTACTGGTAAAGCAACATTAGCTTAAATCTATTTTCTAGCATTTACATGCTAAGCTATGATATGCATATCTTAAAAAATAGCTGAACTTCTAGTTTCGCTGTAATGACGGAGGGGTTCCATTAGCCATTCTGTATCTAAATTTCCACTAATCACTTTAAAGTTGCAAATTTTGTAAATTTTTAATTCCAGCAGCTAATCTTTATAAGCTAAAACATTCACAGGATTTCCAGCTCAGAAAAATTAAAAACTAAAAACATAAAATAAACCTAGCATTTGCTTAAAAAATTTATATGTGGCACAGAGTATGAAAACAAATTTAGCTCCAAATTTGAAAAAAAATCCTCTTAGTAGCAAACTGAAGCACAAATGAGCATATAGGATTATGGCTATTCAATAATCAGCTGACACCAATGGAGGGGTCACAACCGGTGAGTGAGCATCACAGATTTTGAATCACAAATATTACGTTAATCAGCCCGAAGAACAACGATAAGTACCCAAAAACAATTCACGAGAAATACTTAAAAATTAAGAGCCGTTCTTCGTCTTTTTCGAGGGTGATGGCCGTCGGCGCAATCAAAAGAGGAGGAAGTAAATTGCAAGAGCGACGTCTTCTTATTCCTGTGGCGACGCTTGTCGAAAAAAATGCTTGCCGAGGGGAGTGAAAATGGTATGCGACAGACTTCGAACGGAGAACTGAAAACTTGAAAAGTGGCACGAAACAGTGTTGCAGCACAGATCCTTTTAGTAGTTTCCAATAAAAATAGCTCTAAGCCACGCGTGTACAACCAGGCGGGTAATCGAGTTTCTATGGAATGGTTAGCATAAAAATGCGCTTGCGAGACGACCGACTAAGCTGAACCACTGGGATGGAATGACAATTTGCCCTTTTCCAATAAAAATAAAATGCTAGTTTCACTTAACGAGTAACAATGTTATTCTGCAGCCTAAGCCATTTATTCGCCGCGCAATAATCACGGCATAGTCCAACCTCGGATTCATTACATGTTTTCCGACAAATGAACAAAAAGGAAACTAACAGCCATTTCTTCAACTGTATGCTTTCAGATTTACTTTTAAACATAACATTATTGGCTGCTCATCGTTGCCTACTTGGCTATTAGTTTGTAAATATTTTAAAGGGGAAGACCACCCTAAAAAAAGTTATTTCTAAATGATAGAACATATAAAAAATAGTGCATATCCAAATTTCGTTAACTATTTTCAAAAACTCTTGTTTCTAGAAGTATAAAAAATTAGAAACATAAAAAACGGTTTTATTAGATAGAAAAGTGACATGTGACGTCAGCAGATGACGAAATTCTTCTTGGCCTTGTCCAAGAAAATGGACTTCGTCATTGATTTACGCCACTTACCAATATCAGGGTTTCTCATAAATTCGTTGTTTCTTCCTAATTTTTTTTAAAGAAATACGACTGAAGTTATTTGCCGAAATGTGAATACGCCCAATTTTTATATGTGCTATCGTTCATAAATACTTTTTTTAGGGTGGTCAACCCCACTTCAAATGATGCACAGATAGAGAGACTGCGGATTAAAATGCATGGGACAACATTCGACGTGATAAATTTGTAAATGTTACTCGTTAAGTAGAACAAATAATAACGAAACAACCAGAAACATTATCAACTAAGAAGAAGAAGAAAGTGAGGATAAGACATTGAAATGGATGCAAGTGATATGGCATGTGCTGGCATGTAATGATTCGTTTTCACATTTTAGCGTGTCTCGTCGACAATGCAAGTGAACACCAAAAAAAAAAAAAAAAAAAAAAAAAAAGAAACGAAAAAA
>JAQFYV010000786.1:0-10116 GCA_034695065.1 Choneiulus palmatus | reverse complement strand
ACATTTTGATAATTTCTTATGTTTCTGATAAATTAGGATAATGTAAAATTTTATACACAATTAAAGGGGAAAATAGAGCAAGCTTTCATTTCTGGAAAATATAGGAAATGCAAGTTCATTTTACAGCCTGTATATGCATGCAGAATTTATTCGTGTTCTGATTGTGTACAATTTTATTTTGAAGGCTATCAATCAAAATGGAGGCTTCACTATGGTTTGGATGTCTTTGAAGACATTCTTTTTCCCAATTATTATTGGCATCATGGTATGGTATTGGAGACGAATTAAAATGCTTCCACGAGCCCCCGCACTCTTGGAAAAAATGCTTTTTGCCTTAGGATTGGCACTAACTCAATTAAATGGTGAGTTAGGTGCACTTTTAACAAAAACAAGTTGTATATTATTGGAAAACAAAATTACACATTCTTGTTTTAGTTCCAATTGAGTTTCTAACCTTGTGGCTGGACATGCCGTTCATGCTACTTTTGAGTGATATTCGACAAGGAATATTTTATGCAACGCTCTTGAGCTTTTGGTTGGTATTTGCTGGCGAGCATATGATGGTAAGTCTGCAATTAATTCTTTATTAAATTTTAATATGTTATTTAAAATTGCCTTTGGAAAATTGTATTGATAATCATCCATTGTAACGATCTCAATGCAATCCCATTAGGTTAAGATGGTTAGTCATCCATGTTCGATTTATAAAAGTACCTAATTATTACCAAATTTCTAATGAAGTTTTTATTCTCTATCAAGGATGATGGAAATAGAAACCACCTTTATGCCTACTGGAAACACCTGAGCGCAGTGGTGTTTGGTTGTCTGTGCTTATTTGTGTTCGACATGTGCGAAAGGTAAGACTAACTTATATCATATCGGCATTTCGCGACATATTTTGCATTGAGAAAGATGATGCTAACGACGTGATAAATATGTTACTATTCGTTTATTAGGGGTGTCCAGTTAAAGAATCCATTTTACAGTATTTGGGTGACAGAATTGGGAACCAATCTTGCTGTATCCTTTTGAAATCTATTTCAGTTAATAATTGTGTTAGCTATGGTCCAGGATCAGATTGCGCAAAAACGCCACGTCTTGGGCGGCACGATTTTAAGTAAAAATCGAGAATTTTAAGTAGAAACACAAGCTCGGCAGCAAAAAGAAGACCGAAATCATACTACACCAATTTTAATTTCCAATCAATTTTTGTTCTGCTATTTGTCAATATTCAGATTACTACACCAATTTTTCTTTCCAATCAATTTTTGTTCTGCTATTTGTCAATATTCAGATTAAAGAAATTCAAGGGGAATGCAACCTTCTGATGATGTTTTGACCAAATGATAGAACTTGATTAGAAATGTATTTACCCTCCCCCCCCCTCCCCCCCCAAAAAAAATAAATAAACAAACAATATTCTCTATATTTACAAAACTAGGATCTAAAATTGTGAATAGCTTAGGTATGTAACAACTCACAGGTAACACGTCACATGCTCTTTTCCAATTGCTTTAGTCATTGTATCTGATGACGCTAACATCCACATTTTGGCATCAAATTTGTTATAACATATTTTAAACAACTTGTACTCATAGGCCTTGTCTAGAGAAAATTAAGACAAGAAAAAGAAATATAAATAAATGTCAACTGAACATGCGCAATTAATGCTCGTTTTGAGATCGTTCATTATAAATATGGAGATTTCCGTCACACTTTTATTTATTCGCGTATATGCAAGTTTACTTTTAGTTTATTTATATTTTTTGGTAGAAATATGTACTTTTAAAGTGGTAGGTCTTTTATTTTCATGTATCCTTAAGTTTTACAATAATAATTGTTGTTGAGGGCTGCATTCCCCTTTAAGAAAAAAACAAAAGTGAATTTCAATTCACTTGCAGTTATACATGGGAGAGGACAGGATCTGGGTAGTATGGGATTAGGGGCATTCTACAGTATCTCCGGGCCTGCTACAGACAGCAAAAGAATCTCTCGGTTTGTTGTGAAAGGAGTCCTCCATCCTATACATTATGAATCCTTAACCTCTTTTCCAGCTGACTTTCATAATTTTAGCCGGCATTTCCGCTTGCGTCTATTTCCTGTTCTTTTCCTACATGATCTTCAAAGTCTTTCGCAACATTAAATTCAAGCGGATGACCATTTCCAGCATGAGCAATGCTCGAAGAATTTTCTATGAAGTACTTCCATTTTGCATTAAATGTTAATGTTTTAAATGGAACGGTGTTGTATAACTTGTTCTTGTCTTTCGTTTTCAGGGAATTGTATATCGTTTCAAGTTTTTGATGTTGGCCACCCTATTGTGTGCTGCACTGACGGTCATCTCTTTCATCATCGGACAAGTGGCCGAAGGCCGTTGGAAATGGGACGACGACATCCAGCTGGAATACACGTCCGCCGTCGTGTGTGGAGTCTACGGCATGTGGAACATCTACGTGTTTGCACTTATTGTTCTATACGCCCCATCACACAAGCACTGGCCGGACGACAATCCCGGTCAGTATTCCTGGATTCTTTAAAGGGGAAGACGACCCTAAAATAGCTATTTCTAAACGATAGAGCATATCAAAAATAGTGCGTATTCAGATTTTGGCAACTACGTTCTATCCAGTTTTATAAAAAAACTAAGAAAGAAGTATAAAAACAGTTTTATGAGACAGGTGACGTGTGGCGGCAAGCTACGTCAATCGATGAGGTAATTCTTCTACTAGGCCAAAGACAACAAGAAAAGAGTTTGTCAACAATAGACGTCATTTGTCAAATACATGGTCTCATATACAGGGTTGCTACTGACCTGCAAAGTCAGGCAAAACCAGGCAAAACTGAAAAAGTCAAGCAAAGTCAGGTAACTTTGTCAAAATTCTAAAAAAGTCAGGCAAAAGTCAGGCTGAGGTCAGGCAAAAATTTGAATTACAAATATAAGACAATTAATGGCAAAAAATTACAATTACATGCATTATTAAAAACTTTCTTGCTGTTTTTTTTTAAAAAGTGAAGCTATTTAACTTCGATTTTAGTCAGGTAAAGTCAGGCAAAATTGTATGAAAAGTCAGGCAAAAATGAGAAAAAAATGGGCAAAAGTCAGGCAAGATGATTTTTCAATGTGCACTTTTTAATAGCTCTATCGTTTAGAAATAACTTTTGTTTGGGTGGTCTTCCCCTTTAAGGTACTATTTTTTTTAAATTAAGTAATTTGAATTGACTGTATTCCGTTCTTATTTCTGAATTCAGATGTTGCAGGAACTACTGCTACGGAAGAGATCGAATGCAGCCATCTTTTGAGCGAATCTCGGACCGAAGGGTCATCGTTGGTTGCTTTGGCCAAAAAAGTCACGGTGGACTAGGTGCCTGCACTTGACCAGAATGGTCAATTCCAACTTACATGCATACCTACTTATGCAAACGAATCATTCATTATATTATTCACACAATCGTCTATATTTAATTTATAATAAGTTTATATATTGACTCTCCATCTTCATGGGCCCAACTATTTATTTTTTATTCGCCAAAATGTAGCTCATTTATTGTCTCTTGCCAATTCTGTTCCAATTAAAGGGAAAACTATTCACTATTTCTGTGAAATATATGACCAGTATTAGCAGTCCAGAGTTCCAAATTATTCAAGGATAATGGATGTCCTGCATGGTCATCTACTTGGCTTTTACTATCATAACTTATTGTGAATCTTAATTCGAAAAACATATACGGCAAGCATTTTATTATAACTCAATTTAAACTGATTGGAATTGAAATATTACAGAAAAATAAAAACACCGAAAGGTCAATTTTGATACCATCAATAAAAATCATTATAGGATGACAAGGCCAGCAAGGCATTATGTTGACCTTATACTGTAAATATCTTTGTAATAAGTTATTGTTGAGCTACATTCTTTGTATTATTTATACATGGTACTCACATATGTGTACAGATAGGAAAACAATAGCAACTCAATTTTGGCAATACACTGATTTTCCTTGCAGGTATCGATTTTGTAACTGTCTATTTGCCAATAATCAATTTAATAGCACATGTTTGCGTCATTTTTTGTTACGCAATCATGGAGACTCAGGTACACCTATTCTGGCTTGTCTTTAAATTGCATAACTTATCATTACAAGACAATATTATGAGAATTTTGCATAATCAATATGGGAGAAGCAAGAAAAAAAAAGTAATAATAATAATAAAAAGTGAAAAAATATTCCATCGCAGGTCGAAAAGTCTTGAGAATCAAATGTATTAAATGCTTTCTAATGCCACCAATTGTTGAAATTTGCTGTATCAACTTTGTGTCAGTGAATCAATTTGATATAATCTCAATTTTCAAATGCTGGAAATGGGCAAAAATTAAGTTATCAGTACATATTAACTGATAGCATATGCTTTACAAAAATAGGGATACATCCTTTTTTATTCTTGCATTTGAAAGGTGGAGGTTACTTTTGCAAGGTTTATATTTTTACTGTTATTTTAAGTAAATATTGTAATTTTATTTGATACTTTGTGACGATGGCAAACAGCTGGAAATTGGACCTTATCACCCTATCCTTTCTCCACAATTCTGTGTTAATGCAATAATAGATGTTTATACATGTCATAATTATTATTACTATTTATGTAATTTTGCCATATTTTGCATAAATATGACTTGCAAGTAAAAATATTTGCGGAAGGACATGCATTTCAAAACAGTTTTTTGCATAATTACGTCTTGCATGCAGCTCGATCAATTGAACAGAAATCCAATATAATTGCATTCTTATATAAGTGGTCCAGAATTAGTTATTATAATTATTAGTAGTTGTCATAATTGTAGTTCAGTGTACTTTAGAAGGCTATAGCTAGTGACAGTAAATGTGACAAAAATCACTCGTTTTTAAGTAGGCCTACAACTACTTGCACAAATATACAAGTTTAGTTACTTTGGGTGTCTTCCATTGTGCTATTTTGTCCACTTATTTGGACAACTTAATTTTTTTAATAAGAGTAATGTGCTATTCAATGTGTAATGTTCAATTTGTTATCAACCATTTTCTACAAAATCCAAATCATTTGCATCCATTTTGTAAAGTTGCAGAGATAAATAAATTAGAATATAAAATTGCCCAAGTTAATTGTAATCATTATGGAGTTTAAGAGTTTGCTATTGAAGCAATGTTAATTGCCACTACGCTATTTAACCAAAAGTATTAAAATACATAAAAATGACAAAATTTGGGGAATTTTAATAGCTAGGCCAAATGGGAGTCCTTTTTCAAAATAATATTTCAATTAATACAATAAAAAATTGAAACCAATTAAAATTAAATTTTAACCTTTTTCTGTCCATTTTCATTAATTTGTTATAAATCTTCAAATTTTCTTAGGACAAAAACGACGACGAAATGTTTTAGCTAATGAAATTCCCTACATTTTATATTTAATATTTTTGTTGATTAAATGCACACATTAATTAATGCACGCATTTCATCAACAAAAATCATTAATAAAATTAAAAAACAAATCAGTAGAAATGAAAATTTATCTTTTTTCAACCTATATCTTTAAAATTTGTTATACGCTAAATCGTCCATTTTACTTAGGAAAAAAAACAACGATCTAATATTTTAGGTAATGAAATAATCAGGCATTTTTTTAATACATAGTGAAGAAATCATTGCATTCTAAACATAGAATGCGTGCATTTCACCAACCAAAATTTATAAAAATGTATAAGAGATGCTATAATGATGTAGAGACTTCATCAGCTGCAAATGGGCGATATATATTATTATAACAAATTTTTAAGAAAAGTGGAAGTAGACAAATTTTCCTTTTTACACATTTATTATTTTTTTTTATTTATTTATTTTATAATTTGCCTTACATTTTTGAAAAGATGGCGGGTAGAATGCCTAGGCTATTCAAATTCTCAAAATGTTGGTATTTATTATGTATTTTACATATTTTGGTGATATATTTGGCAGTGTAAAATATTTTTATCTTTATTAGTTATTTCTAAACGATGGAACATGTCAAAAATAGTGCAGCTTTTTAGTTTTATAATAGTGCGTTTTTATAGGCAAATGAGCAAAAACATAAAAGCGATTTATGACAGCCCCTAGCTGTAACTTCTTGGCCAATGACAATGCCAAGAAGGATTTCATCATCGATTGACGTCACAATTCGATTACAGGGGCTATCTTAAATCGCTTTTATGTTTTTTTTTTGTATTATGTTATTAAAAAAGTAGACTGAACATAGTTGCCAAAATTTGGATATACACTGTTTTCTATATGTTCTATCGTTTAGAAATTACTTATTTTTATGGTAAAATGTCTCTTTAAATAAACTTGTTTCGGTATAGGCCTATAGCAACGAATTAATTGGAAGAATGAAATAAAGTAGACATCTGAATAAAGAAACAGTTTCATATATTCACTTGTAATGTTTCATTTCATGAAGAGTATTAGTAATACGTCTACTAGACACTATACGTCTACATAAAAGTTCTTGTTGAATGGTTTAGTGATAGGCCTACAGTTCGTAAGCTTATAGCACGTCTACGAAGCCATGTGTGCGCCTCTTACAAAAGCTCATTTTCGTTTCCGATAATGACTTTGACATTACCGTACTATTATTTTATATAGCATAGTTTAATGCATAGAGAAAGGGGCTCTGAATGGGTCAAGGTGAAAATATACTGTTAAATGTCATATCTAATAACAAGATATAGGCCACATATATGGTTTACTTTATGGAGAGGTTAAAGAATATGATACATAGTGGATGGATCAAAATTACTCCCAGGGGCTACCCATTTTGCCATAATTGCTAAGATTTATTAAATTGGGAAGGTCTCAAATAGGCCTACGCCATTATCGGCTGAAAACTTAACCAGCATAATACCCTTTCTCTAAAACTGCTTCTAGTTCGCATTTTTAAACAGGAAATGATTTATAAGATGTAATCGAATCACAATTCTAAATGGCATTTGTAAAAACAAATGTCAAATGTATATTAATCCAAAAAAAAAAAAAAAACTTTGGATGGTGTACACCTACTCCCCAGCAAAAAAATTACTGCAGAAAATTTGAAATTTCTAGTAGTTTTTTTAAGCCAAGAACTGCAAAAAATTGGGATGTTTATGAAACAATGCTTGTAGAATACAGTAAAACTGTAGAAAACTGCAGTTGTTCTGTAAGTAAGCCTTTTTGCGGACAAAATGCAGGTTTAATTTTTTTACAGCTAGAAATAGGCCTACTTACAAACAAACTGCAAGTTTTTTACAGTTATTTTGCAAGTATTCTACAAGTTTTTGTTTCCTAAACTTGCGAATTTTTTGTATAGTTCTTGATTTAAAAAAACTGTTGGATTTTAAAATATTTTATCCTTAATTTTTTTTTTTTTTGCTAGGTCAGCCTGTGTGTACTGAAGTTGTTTGAAAATATTGACCAGTAGATGTGCTACAAATTGGCAAATTAATTAGTAAAGAAAATCGCAAAAACGACCTTCTGCCCTATTCTAGCAATGTATTTGAATATGTCGTTTGTTGCATTCCTGGATTGCCAACTATAGTTTTAGGAAGAATGTCAGGTTAAAATCAAATTGTCCAATCACTGGACCCATATCTAGCTATATGTCCCAATATAGTTCAAAAATCCAGTCTAGTGTAAAAAGAGGGAAATTAATTGTGAGGTTATCGGTGGTTGCCTACTTTAAGGGGACAGTTTACCTCTAAGAAGCTATAGTCATTTTCAAGCTCAAAATGGAGGCGCGGGTGGCTATAAAAATTTTCATATGTTTTTTGACAAATATTTACGAATAAATAAAAACCAAAAAATAAACGAAAATGTACAAACCATGTATATTGTTAGAATAACATTTGTGATAAGACCAGAGTGAAGTGGCATTTATAGGAAGACATTATTTACCCTATAGAAAAACATTTATAACAAAAATTTATTTCATTTAAAATTTTAATTGGCATTTGCCCGTTCAATATATTCAGCAATTGAGGCACTAGTCATTTTCAAGTGCAAGCCTCGTGCTCAACTAATGGATTTAATTAAAAATTTTAACATGCTTGAATCCTGTTTAGAAACCATTTTGTTAAAATGTCTCACGATGTCATTAACGGGCAATGGTGTATCATTAGAGCATTATTTCTCGTTTATTTATTATGTAAACACGCATTTCATAATTATTATCAGTCTGCACAGCCCACGTCATCATCGACGACGTGACAGGGAGGGAAAGGAGGATGGAGATATTTCTATTACAAATACTTCTTAACATTTATTTAATGTTAAAATGTTTCAATATTTTCAACTACTTTTGGCCATTGCTCTTAACGCAGGATTAACGTCATACTCCAATCTAAACAAATCTATAGAGTACACAAAGAAAACTAAAATAGCACACAAATAATAAATCTGACTAGCTGTACGGAATTCACCAAAGCCTTTGTAACCTTTATTTCAAGAAACCTTTTAAATATAGATTCGGTCGATTCATGAGGTCAGTTAGATATTACGGGAGTGACGTCATACAATTGCGTGAAACAAGCCTTACTGTAACCATGACAATATGATAACGTCATCATTTGCAAAAAAAAAAAAAAAAAAAAAAAATCGTGCACGTGCATTCATAGGTTTATCTGTAATTCTTAAAGGTGCACTGTTATGACGAAATTTTTATTCCAAAATAGGCTCAATGAAGTGCATATTTCAGTTAGTTCAAAAAGTAACTGGCACTTGCATTGAGCTCCACCTCAGTATGCATTTTTTTTAAAGCTGTGCATCTTTATAACTGCATGTCCAGTAGAACTACACTCTATACTTGGGAAAGACTATAATTATATACTATTGTCTATCTCAAGTCTACTGGTGTTGATGTGTAATGGCCCTCTGGTGAACGTTTTAATTTAAAACTGGCAATTGGGGGCCCACGTATCTTGCATAATTTGTATATTTCGTAACTTTTCGTCATTCTCCAAGCAGCAAATGTTCGTTACGTTTTGGTAGATTTTAAGTGTGTAGTTGAAAAATGGTGTATGGTGAAAATAAAGGTTTTTATAACGTTTAAAATCAGTGGATAATGTTAATGTGTATATAGGCCTATATATATATATAGTTTTTCGTATATTAAATGTGTTATGAACACACACTTAAAACTTAGGAAAAGTATAAAACTTAGCAATATGTTTTTGGATATTTTCACATATAAATTATGTGTATTTTCCTCTAAATTTTCGTTACGAATATATATAAACGTTGCTTCAATGTGATACTGGTGTCATTACCAACAATTTATTAACGTACCATGACAACCATTTTTCAAGTAATGTTGAAACGTTCATTTCATGTATTTTCAGTAAATTAGCTGTTTGGGTCTACACCGTATAAAAAGAAAAATAAGCAAAAATTTGTAAACGTAAGATGGACGTTGATCGGCCAATTTAAATAAAATGCTCACCAGAGGGATAACACATCAGCACCAGTAGACTTGAGATGGACGTGTATAACAAACATACACTGTGATAAAAAATATGGGAAACCTAAGGCTGTTTTAAATGTGACTCAAGCAGTACACATATATACGCAGTGCAATTAGTGCCAATCACCGTACAATGTCTGCGTCTGGTACCGCGGAAACGGCTGAGTAGAAAATGGTTGCCAAAACGATTGTCAGCACAGAATTCGACTACAGTTCCTTTTATTTAATTACATCTAACATTTCAAAATAGTCACAAATAAAAATAAAAAATGCCCATCATTTATGATGGGTTGACATAAACAAACAGTCAAGTAAACAAAAGTTCCGGGAGGGGTAAAGGAAAAAAACTAGCCTGTAAAAAAAGCGTATAAGTTAAAGAGACAATCATCTTACAAAATTGTTGAAATCATTTCACGTGCATAATTTAGCAAGCCATAGTCCGCACTTTTTACAACTTTTCCATATCAAGGAGCTGTTCAATATGGCCACCAGCACGTGATATATTGGCATACCCAATCAGAGGGTGCACCGAGGGGTATGACATAGGGGAAAATGTTGTATTAGATTTGTAAATCAGTAAATCTGATGTCAAGATTTACTGATTTACTCTTAGC
>JAQFYV010000785.1:0-10118 GCA_034695065.1 Choneiulus palmatus | reverse complement strand
CTTCCATTTAAAAATAACATGTCACTAGGGCTGACTTCCCCTTTAATATGACTGACAATTCTCAAACAGCTTGTTACTTTTATATAAATTATCTATTCTGTGAACATACTACTCGTAAAATCTTTTTTTTTTATTATGGTACTCATTTTTTTTACTTATTTTCAGAAACTCGAATGCTAAATTTGCCACCCTCTGTAGCCATTACCAAATCTGAGAGATCGGAGCCCAAATCGCCCGATGCCCCTTGTTTGCCCCCTATCATAACCCACACGGCGGCCACGCCTCAGGGGTCCCCGAATGCCACCCTTGAACCTATAATGAGGGATCTGGGGGCCCACATGCTCTCCCCGGCAGCCGGTTTCAACCGGAGTGCCACGTCTTTGGATACCATCGATAGATCCTCGGTAAGTAAAATAATAGACCCAATCTTTTTTTTTTACTAATTAAGTATTCATACTGAATTTTGTAATGAGTCTTCCCTGGCTATCCCTGACCAAAATTAAAATTTTCCCTGACCGTAAGTTCAATTAGAGGTCTAAGGTTATGCGTCCGGTCGATTTTCTTTTCCTTTCCCTTACCAAAATAACTTTTCCCTGATATTTAAATGAATTTGAAATTTGATGAAATGATTGAATTAATGGCTCTACATGAAAATGACAGTCAGTAGTTTTTTATTAGCAGATTTAATGCTAATGACAATTAGGCCTTTAATATTACTTTCTTGAAAATAAATGAACTCAAGCTACTGCACATGGATACTTGTGTCATTAGTTCTGACGCAAGTCTGACAGAATTTCTTTTTTTCTTTTTTTCATATTCAGCAACAGTCGTCTGTTCTAAGCATTCCAAGTCTGTCTAATTCCTCCAATCATAACAGTCGTGCTTCAAACACTCAACTTTCCGTGCATTTTGGAGGCACACAGACTCACAGTCCAGTCATAGCTCGTAGGGGTAGTCTCAGCCCCGATTCCTGCCATCTTAACCGAAAAGATAGCTTAAGTCCTTCTCCTAGGTGAATTTATCTGAAATATGTATTTATATATGGGGGGGGGGGGGGGAGACAATTCGCCCATAAATTAAGTTTGCACTGTGGAGGGGGAGGGTGAACGTGACATTGAAAAATGCATTTCCTAAATTTTCCAACTATGTCATGCATATTTTATTTTATAAAAAAATAAAATAAATTTGATTTGTGACTATTGCTGATGTCAAATGTCCTTTCATTCAAGCATGAACTGTGGTGCATGCACGTGCAAATTGCATTGAAATCTTGGATTTGCCCGTGCATTGCAAAATGAGGACAAATAACGCATCTAAATGGTATTTCATCCATGAATTATTTTTTTTTAAATTTGTTATTAAATAAATATGCATAGCTTGGTTATGAATTTTTAGGAATAGTATTTTTTTTTACTGTATATTCATGAGAAAAAGAAAGTTTTTTTAGGGTATACTACTTCCTCTTTAAATAGGCAGTATCTGAAAATTGTTGATTAAGCCAAATTGTAAAGTTTTTAAAAACCTCAATGTTTTAGAAGCAATTCAGTTAGTTTTGATTACCTAATAATCAAAATAAAAATTTAATTTTAAATCAATTATGTTTGACTTTAGCAACGAGGATGGTTAAGACCCATGTATTCAAATATATATTGTTACTAGAATTTTTTTTTTAATTGGCAAACGTAGCACAGTGAAAAAATTTGCACTTATTTTGCTCCAAATTGCAATTATTATACAATGCGGAAAAACTGCAATAAAACTATAATCGAACTATTGGAATCAAAGAACCTGAGTTTTACAAAACAAAAAGGGCAATCAAATTTCAGAAAAAAAAACTGGTAAATAGAGAGTTTAGTGCAAAAGTAATTTATGGGCAATCCCTTCATATGCTTTGATTATGTGTTGGTAAGCTAATTATTTTGTTGTTTAGTCGTCTTCAGCGCAAAGGTAGCGTGGGAACTCAAGGGGGTTCTCCTCTGCAGCGCCGGGAGAGCAAGGGAAGCATCTGCAATTGGAGACGCCGTAGTCGACGGCGTGGTGACCAAGAAACCCTGGTCGATTCTGACCTGGGATCAGATGAGGACACTTCTGGTGGAGGAGGTGATCATGAAGAAAATATCCTAAATAATAGCAATCTTAATAATTCCTTCTCTGTAAGGTAAGGTTCCATTTTTCGTCTTTTTATTTAAGAAATTGAAACCAATATGCATATTGCCAAAATATTTTTGTCCAAAGTGGAAATGTCAAATCCGGAATAGGGAAAGTCAATGTTTTACATAACGGCCAAGGGTGAAGTGTTCAAAAATAATATACCAGTAATTCGTCATGCGTCTGAATTTCATATTTGTCAGTAGCATGACAAAATAAATACCATAATCAAAAAATCTGGCAAGGAGTTGAAATTTGTTAGGTCAGGTAAAGTAACGAATTTGGCACTGTTCTTCGATCGCTTTGCTATGAATAATTAATTAGCTATTATTAAAGGGAAAGTCCACCCTAGAAAAAGTATTTTTCTTTCAAGAGTATACATTGAAATCTGCACGTGCAGATTACATTTGGTGTCCTGGATTTGCACTTCAACAATCATTTGCACTTGCACATGCAGTGCAATTGCAAGAGTGCATATATGGTCATGTGACGGCATTATAGCGCTATAATTTTGTCCATAAGTTATTATTCTTAATGGGGAAAACTACCCTAGAAAAAAGTTTTTCATTCATGAGCATGCATTAAAAGAATAATATTCCTAAAATTTAACGAGTACTTTATGCACATTTATTTAATAGTATATTTATGAAAAACTAATTCATGGACAAAATTCCATTGCCATGTTAATGAAGTCAAAATTACCAACATTTTGCAATGAATTTGCAAATCCTGGACCCATAATGTAATTTGCACGTGTAATGCACTACATTTTGTAAAGTATACATAACATAGTTGTGAAGTTTGTGGAATAGTGTTTTTAATGTATACTCTTGTGAAAAAATATTCTCTAGGGTGGACTTCCCCTTTAATAGGAAATGTGATTTTCTTTCTTTTACTGCATTTAATCTTTCATTTTTGTAGTCCGATTCAAGATCGGAGCCATTGTAATGGCGGCCTACCAATAGCGCTTCAAAACACTCCACATTATAAGCGTAATATCCTAACGCAGCAAAATTCCATTGGCACTCCGTTGACTTTAAGCCCCCAAAACTCCATACGAAGTCGACCTCAGACACCGAAAGTGGCTCCATCCCAACTGCCCACTTCAAGCACTACTGCCTGGAACGTACCCAGCCGGCAGAATTCCATTCGAAATTCTCTTAGCCGTCAAAATTCCATCAATAGCAATTCAGTGGTCAATCCGTGCACGCTGAGCCCACAGAATTCTGCAAGCCAGCGCCCAAGCATTGTCTCAAGTCGACAGAATTCCCTCTCTGGTTCCTGTAAAGATGAATTTAAGCCAAATAATCTGGACGCTGCATTTCAGCCGTTGAAAGCTTCGGACAATGGTCCGGAAGTAAAAGACGAACAAGACAATGGAAAAGTAAGAAAGCTTTTGAGTATTTCGGTAAAGTATTCCTAGTTTTCACTGTGGCGAATTGTTAGTATAATTTATTTTCTGTTTTTGCAGATATGTTTCTTTTTTGAAATTCCACCCCAATTAGAGGGCAAAGAAGAGTACTCATTATTTCTCTTCTCACCCGAAAATTCGTGAGTATCTTTTGTATTTCAGTTTATTTAAATTTTGGGGAGAAAGTAAATTAACTGATTTTTTACTAAAATACTATTTAATAAATATTCAGTTTCTAAATATGTTACTCGTATTTCCATATATTGGGACAATCTTTTATCGTTTATGCAAGAGTATATATTCAAGTTTAATTATTAAATACGTTTCTTTTTGCAAATCCATGGAAATCCTCGCATTTTCATTTCTAATTGCACGACCACCTTCTTTAAAAGCGAGCCCACATTTTCAATGAAATAAAAAAGAAAATACTTCCTTAATTTATCCCAGATAAAAGTGTCTAGTAGAAATATCCACATGCTAATGTCATATATTTTAAAATGCATATCACAAAAATTAATTTGGGAATATATTTCAAAATATGCAATAATTAACAGGTATAGTGATTTCATAACTATTTCATGGAATATACATACCGGGTTATATTGAGTATAATTGAAAGTATAAAATATTACTTTCAAAAAAAAAAAAAAAAATGTACCGGGTATTCATGAATATACGAGTGTAATAGTGAGTATACAGTGTTTTAAAATGTAAGGGTTAAATGGGCCAATTTGATACATGAATTTCCTATAAAGGAAAAGAATTCAAAATATATAATAAATATACCCTTTTTAATAAAAGTACGAATAAATAGAAGTGAATATCTATCAAAAAATTGTTGACTCCTTCCTCTGTTAATACGTTAATAAAGCCAACTCTTATATTACTTTAAAATATTTTTGTTAATATTTATGCAGATTCCGAAAGATTTGCATACGTTTCACCGAGAAAAAGTGGTTCGATTATACTGTTTTGATTTTCATCGCTCTGAATTGCATAACGTTGGCGATGGAGAGGCCAAAGATCCCACCAGACAGTATTGAGAGAATATTTCTCTCGTGTGCAAATTACATTTTCACGGTAGTTTTTGCCGTTGAAATGGCCGTTAAGGTAATTTTATTTCGCAGGAAATATCGGTGGGAATGTGTCTTCTTATTTTGTAATAATTACAAACTGGAAATGTGTTTTCAATTATTATTTAGGTTGTAGCTTGGGGATTATGGAATGGAAAACATACTTATTTTCGAAGCGGCTGGAATGTTATGGATGGCGCACTTGTGATTGTGTCGCTGGTGGACATTCTTATGTCCATCTATTCCACAAGTAGTCCTAGAATTTTTGGAATTTTACGCGTTTTTCGGTTACTTCGATCCTTAAGGCCGCTCAGGTACTCTTTAACTTGAAATCATTTCGTTTAAAAAAATGTATTATTGCCGTGCCGTAATCAAAAAGTTTGATACTTTTTTGAAACATTTTAAAATGCCTTTCAGAGTAATTAACCGGGCTCCTGGCTTAAAGTTGGTTGTGCAAACCTTGCTCTCATCACTTCGCCCCATCGGTAACATCGTTCTGATTTGCTGCACATTTTTCATTATTTTTGGAATTTTAGGCGTGCAGGTATTGTGCTTCAATGATATATATACTTTTCTGAAAAATTTTGAAATTTTTTTGTTGTATATTAAATTGTAATTTCAATTAATTACTATGTATTGAATAGCTTTTCAAAGGTACTTTTCACTTTTGCGACGTACCAAATGCGAAAAATATTAAGAATCGGTCGGATTGCGAGCGTATTCACGGCAAAGATCGCTGGGCCAATCGCAAATACAACTTCGATGATTTGGGGCAGGTATGTTTAAAAGATTGATTTGTTTATTCTGTTAGCAGGTGAAGCTGATTTTTTTGCACTTGTTTTAAATTCCATTACAATTTTTTTTAAGTATTCTTAAAGAAATTTTTAAAAAAGAAATTCCTTAGGGACATTTTGTAATATCCCATTAGCTAGCCAAAATTGTGGCTGGCCTATATTATTAAGTATTTACATAAAAAAATGAACAGTGTATTACTAAATTTGCAAATGCAGTATTATTTTTTTTACTTTGATACCCCAAAATCGTCATTTTTCAACCCATCATGCCATTGCCAAAGTTATTGTGGTGTTTGACACCATTAAAAATTGCCTTCTGTGTGCATTCTTCTTTTTACTTTTAAGCACAAAAATTTACCCCAGAATATCTTAATTTTTGTAATGAATTTTAGACTTTTGCCAAAGTATGCTTTTCACATAATAAGTAACACAAAACATTCCTTTTTGTTATTTAAACTTGCTTTTAGACAAAAAATGTTAATCTTGATAGAATGCTAAAATGATTTCTTGATGTAGGCTTTGATGTCTCTCTTTGTGTTGTCTTCAAAAGATGGTTGGGTAAATATCATGTACCAGGGACTGGATGCAGTTGGTGTTGACCAGCAGGTAAGCCCACGTCGTTTTTATTTTTAAATTAATATACATGATTTAAAAAAAAATTCAGAAATGAAAACGTTATGTGCTAATAACATCACTAATACAAAACTGTTTAAGAAACTTGTTTATGAACGTGTGCAGTTAAGTTTTTGATTTTCTTTTCTTAACTGATAGTAATTAAATTTGGTCTGCCAATTGTATAGCCAAATAGGATCTATTTCTATATCATCTTCATTGAGTACAGGGACTGAAATTAAAATTATTTATGAGTGTACATCACTCTTTATATATCCATTTAAATGGGAAGTCCACACTTAGTTATTTCTCATCGATAGAACACTTAAAAAATAGTACATATGTCCAAGTTTTGGCAGCTATGTTCAGAGTAGTTAATGAAAAATAAGAAAGTAACAAAATTTAATGTGACACCGTGTAGCAGCAAATGACGTCCAGCGATGACTAAAGTTCTCTTCTTGGTCAATGCCAATAAGGATTTCATCATTGATTGATGTCACTTGCCGCTACATGGTGTCACGTTTTTTTTTTAAATTGGGCTTAGTTCCCATCCAAAACTTGGATGGGCACTTTTTTATACGTTTTGTCATTTAGAACTTTTTTAAGGTGCTCTTACCCGTTAAAAAATTGTGAATTGATTGTAAAATTATTTCATAAACTATTAAGCATTCATAACCCACACCTAATGGTATTTTGTAATGAATTAAGTTTTCCACTTTTCTGATATTTCTTTGAGTTTTCTAGTTTAAATCAATTGTCAATTCGCCATTGGAAATATTCATTAGTCAAACTGTCAGTGAATTGGCCTCCAGCATTCTTAAATTTTAAAAGCATCAAGAGCGATGTAAAATATGAAGGAAAAAAAAATAATTTTGAATATTTGACCTGATATTCCAGCCAATAGAAAATTACAGCGAGTGGAGACTTCTATACTTCATATCCTTCTTACTGCTAGTTGGGTTTTTCGTGCTGAATATGTTCGTGGGAGTCGTCGTCGAAAATTTTCACCGGTGTCGAGAAGAGCAGGAAAAAGAGGAGAAAGCAAGAAGAGCAGAGAAAAGGGCGAGAAAACTGGAAAAGAAACGAAGAAGTAGGGGATTATTGTATGGTGGCACTGGTTCGTAGGTGGCGCTCGAGTCTGGCTCTTCTTTTCTTTCTTTTACTCTCTTTTTTCCTTTTACTTTGCTTTTTCTACTTCTTCTTTCACTACTGTGAATTTAATCCGACTTTGCACGTCTCTTTTTGTGTTTAACAACAGCCAATTCATTGTTAACGTAAGCTCTGCGGACAAGGGGTCTATCCACATATTAAAGGGGAAGACCACCCTAGAAAACTATTTTCTTTCAAGAGTATATACCTTAAGAAAATATTATTCCAAAAAATTTCACAACTATATTACACATAGTTTTTAAATAATAAATTAAGGAAAAATAAGTAATGGCCAAAATATGAAATTGACATGTTAATGACGTCGCTGACCCACATTTTTTAAACCTAGTGCAATTTTCACGTGCAATGCATCACATTTTAATGCAAAATCACTTGAGTACATTCTTCTTTGCTTGAATGTATGGGTCGATGACATCGGCAACATTCTCATTTCAAATTTATATATTTTAATTTTTTTTATAAACTATACAGGAATAGTATTTTCTTAATGAATATTTTTGAAGGAAAAATACTTTTTCTACGTTGGTCTTTCCCTTTAATTAAAATACATTAATTTTTTTTCGCCCTTTCATCCACCCTTCATCATAGTGAACAGATTTCTGCAATAATTGTGCACTGGACTGCTCTAAAAATTGTAATCGAACTGTTGGGTACTATAGCCTGTTCCATACTAACTTTACAAAGACGCGAAACTATTTGGTGGCCATATTTTTAAAATTGCCCCTTGGTTATGCAAAAAAGGTGCACCAGAGGGTGGAAACCTTTGCAAGGTTAGAGTGGAACAGAGTATAGATGTTTTGTGTTACAAACGTGAGGTCATATCACATGACAGATAATAAAGTAGTTTTTTTTAAAGGGGAGCTAGTACACCCTAGAAAAAAGAGTATTTTTCTTTCAAGGGTATAAATTTAAAAAAATACTATTCCTAACATTTGACATTGTTTCATGTGTATTTATTTAATAATAAATTTAAGAAAAAAATAATTCATGGACCAAATACTAATGACATGTTAGTGACGTCGAATGGCCACATTTTTGCAGTGCTCATGCTTATCTAGAACACCAATGTCATTTGCAAGTGCAACGCACCACATTTTGGAACAAAATCACGTGATTAGTCTTCTTTGCTCAAATGAAAGCCCAAATGATGTCAGCAACAGTTTCATTTGAAATTTATTTTAATTTTTATAAAGTAAATACAAATAACATAGCTGTGGAATTTTACGAATGGTGTTTTTTAATGTATACTCTTAAAAGAAAAATGATTTTATATAGAGTGGACTACCCCTAAATTGCTATTTGGAATACAATTTTATTGCACGTCTGTTGTGGAAAATTTACAGAATCCAACAGCCCTACTGCAGTTTAAAATCGTAATCTGGAGTAAACTAGTGGCAGAATTTGTATCACTATGAAGCATATTTCATAAAAAATCTTTACTTGCCCCCAACCCCCCCCCCCCACCCTCAAAAAAAAAGTAAAATAAAATGCACGCAGTTACAATGTGTATTTGCCACAGGCACATGAGCCTTTACTTCACCTTGTTACAACTCGTTAAGCTTATTTAACTTGTACAACGTTTCTGACAATGTCACATTTCCCTCGTGTAACACATATTAATAACATATGGCACCTCCCCCCTTAGTGTTATGTAATTTGTGGACGACCCTTATGTATAGTTTTTGATTTTCTTCTGAATCTAATGTTCGACTGTCTTTTACTGCTGTCGTTTTCCTACGTCTTTTTCAAACATCCCCATTTTCCTAAGCCAGTCTCAGCTGCTGCAGCTGTTGTAACATGTATTAGTTTTAGTGCAAATTGTTTCTGTTCATTGAAAATTGGTCTTTGCTGAAGTACGTAGAATATCTTCAGGTTACAACTTGTAGAACTAGTGTAGTAGTTGTAAATGTGTGCCGCACATTTTTACTGCATGCTCACTTTTGGAAGATTAAGTAATTCTTTAATAGCCTTCAACATTTTGAAAAAAATATTAATCAATGTTACTCGTTCTCTTTTCTCATTCTTTAGAAATGCGAGACCCACCTTACTATATTAATTATTCGCGTACGAGATTGTTCATTCATAATATCGTAACTAGCAAATATTTCGATTTAGCCATTGCTGCTGTCATCGGTCTCAATGTTGTGACAATGGCAATGGAATTCTACATGATGCCAGATGTAAGTCTATGAAAATCTAAAAATTTATTTGAATTGCCAAATTGAATAGAAAAGTTGTGGAGTCGTAATGAAATTATGTTGACCAGCTTGACGGTTTCAAATGTTTTCAAAATTTAAAGAATTGGCTCAAAATTTTGGAAATAGCTATTTTATTGCTAAAATACGATGTTGTTGTGTTTGATTACTTCTTATAGAAATTCCCATTTATTTCTGAAACGAAGAAATGCATTAAAGGTAGAATTGGTAGGAAAAGTATGGAAAGCTTAATGCCATTTCTAGATTAAATGAAAAATTTAATTAAAAGTTAGATAATACAGGGATAACTTTTTGGTTGAAATTAAATATGATGTATGCATTGTTTTTTAAAGGGGAAGTGTAGAAAATCCTGTACTTGAACATAAAGCTGTTTAATTAACTTGTTTAATTATAACTTGTTTCACAGAAAGACAAGAAGAACTGACAAACTTGGAACACAAATTTGAACTAACTAAAACAGAACAATTGGCACATTAAAAATAGTTACACATGCAACATACATGCACATGCAAAACAAGCACAAGATTGTTATACAGGACGCCACAAAACAAACACTGTTCCAACAGGAAGATTACCCTAACAGAAGTTATTTCTAAACGTTGGAACAATAAATAATAGTGCAAATCCAAATTTTGGCAACTATGTTCATTCTAGTTTTTTATAAGAAAAAATAGGAAGGAAACATAAAAAAAAT
>JAQFYV010000784.1:0-10120 GCA_034695065.1 Choneiulus palmatus | reverse complement strand
TGGAGGAGAGCGTTGAATAAATTAATGCGCTGATTATCAAGACATTATGACGTCAAGAAACCGTTTTCTGAGCATATCGCTCTTTCTTTGCATTGCTTTGCATTACACATGCTCCCAAGCAGCTCTATAGACCGGCTGTGTTTAGCTAATATCAGTTGGGACCCTGAATACTGCCTACCGGGTATATAGTTAGGATTTTTCATAAAGTTAGGAGGATGACTCACAGAATCTTTGACAGATGGAGCAAGATGACGGTTGAATTTTGCATTGAACGTAAGTTTATTTTTATCTTTACTCCTTATTTTGGAGGAACAGGGTTGCGTTTTTGTTGGTTAAGTGTTTTGTTTTACTGCAAACCTTCAAAATGCATTGCATGTTATTGTGGGTACCGCTTCCCTTTAAATAAGTGTTTGCTCACCTAAAGTGCAGTGTCTTCCATTCCAACCTTGTATACAAATGCACGTGCCATTTTTACACTGTCCGTGTTCGTGACACCTGGGATCGCACGTCTTCACGTCGCATTTGGCGCCTGACCATCCTTCGTCACAATGGCATTTCCCAGACTCGCAACGCCCGTAAGCTCCACAGTTGATGTCGCACAATTCTAAAAATGATTTTGAATTGAGCGTTTGCAATTACAATGAAACAAAGCGAGCAATTTCTATCGTTGCACTGCATCGATCACCTTTGGAGCAATCCGGACCCGTCCACTTGGCATCGCATACGCACTTCACCTTTTCCAAATCGAATTTACCGTGGCCGGAGCAATCCGGGAGGCACTTACGGACTTCGCCGTCTACTTCGTCGCAAGCATCGCCTTTCCATCCTCGATGACAGATGCAACCCCCTTCGACGCAGACGCCGTGTGCCGAACAATCGGGAACCAGGCAATCCACTGTAAAATAATTCATCTCCAATTTCTACGCTGAAGTAATTGATATATGCATTGTTTTTCGTTATATAAAAACCATGCCGATTTAAGATTGCGCATTAAGGTGGTGTTGTAGCAACGTCAATCGCCTATAGACATTTGAAATTATCTAGTCCTTATAATCAAGACATAAAAATGCATAAAAACTACCTTAATTGTTAGGCTTCACAGGAGTCCTTTTTTCAAAAAAGTATTTCAATTAATAAAATAAAAAATTATTTTCTTACCCATCTTTAAGAATTTGTTATAAATCGTCCGTTCTTCTTCGGATAAAAAGGACAACGGTATATTTAAATAGCTGATGAACTTCTCTACATTTTAGCCTTTTTATATTATTATTATTATTATTATTATTATTATTTTTTTTGAAGTTTAGCGCACATTAATGAAATTCAGAATGCGCATATTTCATCAACAAAACTACTTAAAAATATTATAAAAATGCTAAAATGTAGAGAATTTCAGCAGGTAAAACATGCCATCGTACTTTTTGTCCTATGAAAAACTGATGTTTATAATTTTTTAAAGATAGGCGGAAGACACGAAAATTAAATCTTTGTGCATTTTTATTCCTTATTTAATTAAATGAAATCCATTTTTGAGAAAAGGACTGCTGCAAGCCCTAGCCAATAAAATTCAGCAAATTTTGGTATTTTTTAATGAATTTTTATGTCCTTTGGTCAAAACGAATAGAATATTTTAAATGTGCATCAGCAATGCTGCAACACCACCTTAAATGAATTACCTAATTCACAGAATTCTCCCTTGTAGCCTTTAGCGCAACGGCATTTTCCATCGATACAATGTCCATGACCGTTGCACCCGGGCACCTCACACTCGTCGTAACGTAAATTGCATTCTCGGCCTTTCCAGCCGGGTTTGCAAAGGCAATGGCCATTTAGGTATTCTCCATTACCAGAGCACAACACCGGACAAACACCTAGCACACAAAAGTACAAGAGTTTTAATTGAAAAAAAAACAATCAAGAAAATTATAGAAAATCGTGAATATGTGATGGATGCTCACTCCGAGAACAATCGTGTCCAGTATATCCGGGGTTACATTCACAGACACCTCTTACGCAAGTGCCATGATCGTGGCAATCATAAGGGCATCCTACGCTGAGATCATCTTAATAATAAAAATAATCAAAAAAGTTATATTTAAAATATTTAAAACTCCGTGAATTCAGGGTTCGTCCGAAAATATGCCAATCATTCATCACGCCCAATGAAAATATTTATGCAATAAACATTGTGTTATGGATAACAATTTTAAGCTGCAGTGCAAACTAACATTGCAATGAAACTATTGAATGAATTCTAAGTTTCAAGAAATAAAAATGTAGTCAATTTGCAATCCAGTGCAGTCCAGATAAGAAACTGTCTAACTTTCCAAATTATCCTTGGAATGCAGCAAAACTGCATTTATTTTTCACATAACTTTCGGAATTCAATAGTTTAATTGCTTCTTCGTTGCAGTTTTTACTACAGTTCCATGAAAAAATTTCCTACAGTATTTAGAAGAAAATTGGACACCTTCTCTCTAGACTTCATATTTCAGCAGAAAATTGTTCAAAATTCTACAGAAAAGTGCTCAATTTTCTGCAGTTTTTGTTGCAGGAAACTTTTCCTGGGGTGTAAATTTGTGCATTATAAAATGTGGACATTCAACGTCATTAACATGTCAACGGTATTTCGTACATGAATTTTTTCTTAAATTTATTATTAAATAAAAATGCATGACATAGTTTTGGAATCTTTTGAAAAAAGCATTTTTTAATGTATACTCCTGAAAATCGAAATACTTTTTTTTAGGTTGTAGTACCCCTTTAAATTCAATGACTTACCCGCAATGCCAGTAATAAAGGAAACATCTCGTAATTTATCATCATCGTTATACATGGAGAGATACCACTGTCCGGCATCCAAGTACTGAACGAATACAATGTTAATAGTTTCCTGGGCCGAAACAATAGAAATAAAGTGTCAAATTAACACATTCATAAAAAATGGTCTCCATAACACGGGAAAAAAGTAAGAGCACTTTTAAATTTCTCTTCCGCCTTTTTTCTTCGTCGCTAAGAATTTCCATGAAGTCATACTGCGTGTGCGTCGGAATGGCATTTCGTCTTCCGTAAATTCCGATGCTGGCATCCTTGGGAATGGTATAATTGAACCGAACAAAAGCCGTCCTGGGTTGATGAAACTGGGCATTCCAGTGCCCGTAAGGTGGAATATCGTTGGTTCCCCTTCGGCCGAGCAAGATCTCCATAAACGTACTTCCGTCGGGCGGTAACGTTTTGGCAGGAAATGCAGTTGGCCCTATGTTAAAGAAACGGGCATAATGAGCTCGATGTGGCAAAGACGGGTTTCAATCGCAGCACCCGGTGAGGAGAGGGCACGGATCTACCATCTACGATTACTAATTAATATAAGAGTTCTTTTAAAGAGGGAGAAATGGGCAAAAGTTAGCAGTAAAGAGGGACATATATATAAAATTAAATAATTGCACGAAGCCACCACACTAAAAATCTATATTATAAAAATTCACTTCGAGTCTAGCCACTTAAAAAATTACAATTTAGACAAAAAATTACTATTCAGCACGTGTGTAGACAGTTCGTGATCAAATTCTATTTTATTCCTGCCATAGATACCGTGGTATGTGTCCGAACACATACATATATAATATGATCAAATGTATTTGTCATTGGAAATCAAGTAATTTGGTAATAGAAAATCCACAAAAAATATATGCTTAAAGGGGAAGACCACTAGAAAAAAGTTATTTCGTTCAAAAGTATTCATTAAGAAATTACTATTCTTATAATATTACAACTATGTTAATGCGTAGTTATTTAAAAAAAATTAAAATTTGAACTGAGAATGCTGCTGATGTTATTGATAGTGGTGCATTTCACGTTCGAAGTACACTTGGTGTTCTTGAATCTGCTGCACCAGCATTGAAAAATGTGGGTCGGCGACGTCATTCACACATTAATGGTATTTCGGCCATTATTATTTTTTTTAATTTATTATTAAATAACTAAGCATAACATAGTTGTGACTTTTTGGGAATACTAGGCTATTTTCTCAAGGTATACTCTTGAAAGAAAAACACTTTTTTCTAGGGTGGTCTTCCCCTTTAACTTATTACTCTGCAGTCGTGTGGTCTAATTGACTGCAATGAGTGAATTTAGCTATGGAAAATCAAAAACTGAATTTCATGAGAAAAATCAAGTAAAAATAAATTTGGCCAGGGTAAACTTTAAAAAACTAACTTGGCCAGGAAAAATGAATTTGGTCAATGAAAATGGCAAAAAAAATGAACTTGAAAAGACAAATTCCGCAATATAAATTATAAATGCCTAACATATATATTTAAAGAATTGTCGATGAATCCCAAGTATGAAATTCAAGTCTTTATTATCCAGGAAGTCAACCCTAAAAGTTAACCCGAGTGAAACCTTTCACCCATATATTATTCTGTAAACTCCCTTAACTATTGCAAAATTACCCCGTCATAAAAATGATATTAAAAAAGTATTTTGTTAATCGAAAACTAAATAAGCAGAAAACGTAAAAAAATGGGTGGCTGAGCTCCGAGTGGGCCAAACACCCCGCAACGAATCTGGCGATAAAAGAGTCATCGAGCGGAGTGTCCCCGGTCCTTGCGGTAGCCGCCTTCCCTCTCTCTCACCTGATACGACACCAACGGTGCCTTCGGACGACGGCACGTTTTCCTCCTCGACTACGGGTACTGCGCCACGTTCGGGCACCGTCTCTACTACGGCGGTAATAATCGGTGTAGAGGTTAAAGTGGTCACGTCCGCGGTGGTGGTGGCCGGTGGTGGCACGTAAGGAGGTGGTGGTGAAGGTGGAGGAGGAAATGGCGTGCCCCCGTCTAGTAAAATTATTTCGGGTATGGTGCTTCGGAACTCGGTGGCATTGGCCTCGTCTCCCAGCTCGGGAGATGGGTTAGTATCAAAATGAGTGGGAGAATCTTTGTTATCGCCGGGGACAAAATTAGTATCGGTATTAGTACCATTCCCCTGCTAGGAATCCCTAACGTTAATTTCATTGGGAAGATGGACCTCCTCGGCAACGAAAGGGGCAGAAAGCATGGGATTTGACGTACAGGGACAAGCGCAAATGCTAAGATGAGGAGGGTAAGAGGGTGAAGAAGAAGAAGAAGAAGAAATGGGATTCGAGTGCCGATCGTGTAGAGGTGCATCCGAAGCGGCGGCAGGATAATGCTCGGCGTGTGCCTTCAATGCCCGCTCACTGCCATTTCGCTGCCCGTCTACTGAAGAAAAAGGTTTAACGGAACTAAAGGAAATATTATTATAGCCGTGAACCGGATGGGGCGAGAAGGGAACGGGGATGAATCCCTCTTCCAGAGCCACGGCTTCTCCGTCCTCGGAGATGGACGACGATTGATCCGCCGTGTCGTGGATCACGTTGGTCACCATGGAGACCACGGACAGGTTGTTAACCTGAATGGATGAAGCATTACGCTCCGCATTTGAATTTAAAAAAGGGCTGATGGAATTCTCCACCGTTGGGGACGGAGAATTTATCCGTTCCGTCTCTCCGCTGCCCTCCAGCATTTCCACAAAAATGGGAAAAGCTTTGTAAGAAGCCTTTAGCTCTTCGCCTTCACTCGCACCGGAAGAACTGGCGTTATTCGAAGAGAGCTTAGCCTTTGATAACGGGACGGGATCTCTTAGGGTGTCGTTCGAGGCACCGGAGCGCTTGGTCCGCAACTTTGCGGATCCGGCCGGCATCGGACCGACACCCTCCGAGAATCTCTCTTTGGCCGAACCCCTGAAATCGGAACGATACGTACTATTGCCCTCGGAAGCCGAGTCCGGAACGCTTTTCGCATCTTCTACCAAAAGCGAGCAAGGTTTACCATCACCTTGTTGCCAACTTAACATACTCATGGCTGCAAGCAGAAGAGAAAATATGTTAAACAAAATTTATTTTGGGAAATATCGGGAACAGATAAGTTTGGCGAAAGGAAGTCAACAAACCTGCAAAATAGGTTAGGGCAGCGGACAAAATAACGGTGAAAAAAATAAATAAAATGGCCGTGAATTTCCAGCTACATCGTGCGGGTAAACTTTTGCGTAGCTGGAATCGCGAATGAGAAAAGTGATTGGATGTTGGGCGTCGTAAATTATTTCGGACGGGAACATTTGGGACTAGCACTGTTGAGGTGTAAGATGGTTGGCACGTCCTGTTAAGGAAGAAAAAAAAGAAAAACATAAATTTAGCATAAAGATACAAATTTACTATTTGGTTCTAAAATAAAAAATTGTGATGATTTAATATCACACAGTTCGGTATGTAATGTTTATTCAGTGCTTATATTTTCTCAATTTGCAATCATTGATATATGCATGATATTAAGTATCCTCAATTTTTGCATTAAAATTTGAATAGTCAAAAATATAGTTTATGGGCAAGAATAAAATTAAACAAAGCATAAGAGTGGTAATGGAATTTGCAATGCAAAGAGTGCATTTTAAAGCACGTCTATTTTAAAATTTTACATTTAGGCATATGACGATTTTATTTTCCAAACAATAGTGTAAAAGAGCAAGTTTTATATTTAATCATTACAACCCAGCAAAAAAAAATTACTACAGAAAATTTCGAAGTTTCTGAAGTTTTTTTCAAGTCAAGAAATGCAAAAAAATTGCAAGTTTATGAAACAAACCCAGTACAATACTTGCAGAAAACTGTAGAAAACTGCAGTTTTTCTGTAAGCAAGTCTGTTTTCGGAAAACTATACTTTCAGAAATAGGCCTACTTGCAAACAAACTGTAGTTTTATACAGTTTTTCTTCAAGTATTCTACAAATTTTTGTTTCATAAACTTGAAAATTTTTGCAGTTCTTGACTTCAAAAAATCCGCAGAAACATACATTTTATGCAGCATTTTTTCGCTGAGAAATTAAGTGCCTACTCTGATATTTTGATAATCAATTATTTATTTTGAGAGATAAATCTAAGAATTCTATAGAACCTAATGTCACATCTTTTCAAACAATATTTATGTTTTGCGCTACGACTGAAAAACATTTTCGGATTTAAACTTATATTGAAGTACGACTCATGTGACTTATAACGATTTTTCTCACTTTTCCCAAACGTTACAGCTCTAGACTCTGTTCCAGAATAACCAGGGCCGTTACGCGCCCTCTGGTGAGCCTATTTAGCATGAGCAAAACTTCAAATCAATCCGCTTTCAAAATGGCGGCTACTGAAAACGCAGACCAGGTGTCGATTGGAAGGGCACATTCCATTTCCCGACCTTTGGACATTAAAAGCTCACACATGCGCAAAACATCTATTTATTTTTGCGAGGCTAAAAGGCCAGTGTAGAAATTCGATATCATTCCTGATAAGCAGCCATGGACAATTTCAAAAGCAGATGCCGGATTTTTTTTTTAAAGAGTATTTTTCGTGTGGATGCACTCAATTGTGTGTTAAAACACCTTTTCTAAACTTACCAGAGGGCGCTTCAACGGCCCCGGTTATCCCGAAACAGAGTGTACGGCAACATTAAGCAGAATTGTATTCCGGGCAGAAACAATACAAACAAATTACTTTTAGCAATATTTTATGATAGATATATTGCTATAAAACGTAACGGCGACCGAAAACTCCAAAACAACATCACGGCCCCTCGATCGCAACACAAGAAAAGCATAAAAAAAGACATCTAATAATAGGAAATAATTTAAAAATGCAATTCTACTTCCAATTGAGGATATGCAAATGCAATCTACATTCCCGCACCTTTATGCAGCGGTTATTCATATTCAAATTGCATTGATCAATACCCATATCAAAAAAAACACAAATGGCAACCGCGCCGGCTTCTGATTATTTCGTGTTTGCACATCTCGCTGCCAAATCCATTTTAAGCAGGAAAAAAAATGAAAAAATTCCTCTTTTTCCAATGCATTTTTTTCATTTTTTTATCCAATGCTGGTGGTGAATACATGGATGTGCCCCGGAGATGACAATTACAAATGTGCTCTCTTCATTAGGAATCCGGCTCGTTGAAAGACTGCTTCGAGCCTCGGAGGAGCTGCAGGAAGAGATTAAAATTTATATCCGAAGAAAAGAGACAAGAGAGAGAGACTTAACAAGAACATGTCTGCAACAAGCACAACCATGGCCTGCATCATATTTGCAAAATAATTTTCAAAGAACTTTAATTTTCCCATATAATGCCAAAACACTCTTTATACGACGGAGACTAGAAGGAGTGGAATAATACGAACAGGAGGGGTAATTTCCTCGGTGTATCCCTCCCCATTTTCTTTATATAAACCACATCCATCACAAATGAACAGAAGCAATCTTCTCAGGCCTTAGGAGGAATCGATTTAGAAATTACACATACAACCCTCATATATGCCATATACCAGGAGAAGATGGAGACGAAGAAGAACAATGTACCGATTGCTGCTTAATACCATTTCAATGGGATATGACCATAAATCATAAATCGATGGCAGTTTTTTTTTTCTGCACACATTTTCAACAATGTTTTCTTTCATACGCCCCTTGTGAAAGAATAGGAAGTATACAGAAACCGGGCTCTACGAGACAATGGAACATGCTAAAATCCAGAGCTTTGGCAACTGGCCGTAGACATGCTTTGGCCGTATATATAAAATGCTCCATAATCCATTTGGACGATAATTTTAGCTAGCAACTTATCTCACCAGAAATCAGAAAAGCAACGAAATCGATTTGCTTTTCTTTCGGCAATGGATGTATACTTAGCCCTACTGCTCTAAGAATGCATACAGGAGGTTCCTTACAAGTCCACCAAGAGTAATGAAACCAGAACCCTTACGAAAAAGTTTCTACAGATTAATGCATAAAAAACATTGCTGGGGTTCTGCACACGAGTTGTGAAAAAGGATTCTTTTTATGAATAGTCCTGCACAAAAAGTGGACATAATTATGCATAAACAAATATCCATAATGGTTAATTAGAAAAATTGGTTCATTAAATATGTTAATCAGTGTCCACTTATGACATAGCACACACCTCTTTTAAGAGGGATCTTGAGTACGGAACCATAATGTTAATCACCATAGAGATTTTTAGTCATTTGGGGTGTATATATTCAATTCAATTCAATTCAACTTATTACCCTACAGTCAGCAAATAAATGCCATTTGGTAGGGGGTTAATCTCACTCTCAGGATAACTATCCTATTTAATGCGAGAATTAATGCCATCTATTTGGTGAATTTGACTAAAATGCAGAATTGCAAAATCTATGAAGCCTTATCAATGCATGTTAAAGACATTAATGCAATTCTGCATTTTAGTCAGATGCCCCAAATGGATGAGATTATATATGCTCCCTTAGAGGTACATTACATGTAATAAATATTCAAAGGACAAAAATACATAAAACAACAATACCGAAATTTGAAGAATTTTAGAAGATAGGACCAGAGGGTATTTTTTTTTAAATTGCAAATAATAAAATAAAAAATAAAAATGAATAAAATTTGAAAATATTTGCATCCATCTTTAAAATTTTGTTATAAATCGTCCGTTTCTCTTAGGGCTAAAAACAAATACGGCTTGTTTTAGCTTATGAAATTGTCTACATTTTAGCAATTTTATATATTTTTCATAAACTTGGTTGATGAAATGTACGCATTGTAAATATTAGATCGCCTGCATTTCCTCAAACAAAATTTATAAAAACTATAATTAGTAAAAGGTAGATAATTTCATCAGATAAAACATACCGTACGTATTTCTTTTTGTCCTAAAAAAACGGACAATTTATAACAATTTTTTTAAGATGGATGGAAAATGTTTAAAATTTCATTCTTTATCATTTTTATTTTTTATTTTATTAATTACAATTTTTTAAAAAACAAAATTACCCTCTAGTCCTAGATTCTAAAATTCTAAAAATTTCGATGTTTCTTTTTGTCCTTTAGGAAAAACAGACGATTTATAAAATTTTTTTAAAGATGGATGGAAAATGTTTAAAATTTCATTCTTTTTCGTTTTTATTTTTTTATTTTATTAATTTCCATTTAAATAATAATAAAAATACCCTCTAGTCCTAGATTCTAAAATTCAAAAAAATCAGATGGTTTTTTTGTCCTATAGGAAAAACGGACGATT
>JAQFYV010000783.1:0-10125 GCA_034695065.1 Choneiulus palmatus | reverse complement strand
TTTCCTAGATTATTTATAGCTCTTCCATTTACTATTTTTTTCATTAATATTGGACCATTGGTTGCAAAATTAATCCTTTTTTAATTTCTCAAAGGGCCATTAACATTGCTCCAATCCCCCCTTAAGATGATGAATTTCTGCAAAAGAAATCATATTTTGGTGTTCTGTAGAAAACTATGTGGAAATACATCTTAAAAAAAGGTTTTATCCAAACGATTGAGAATATCTAAAAATTACATACCTAAGTTTGGCAACTATGTTCGCTCTTGCTATTTTTTTTATTAAAAAAACATACAGCTGAAAACTCGACATACACCCTGTAACCAGGAGTCTGTGCAAATGTATAACTTTTTCAACCAAACAACAAATAGTGATAAAAATGAAAAATAATTACATATTTTCTCACCATATACCGTTAGTTGACATTATGACACTAATAAAAATTAAAATATCACTTCTCTTACATATACGACATGTTTCTTACCTTTAATTTATAACTAATTTGCCATAAAGTGAGACTTTTCTTCTTAAATAAAATGGCAGGCATGCATTTCTGGATGCAATTTATATAATTTATGTTTTTAAACTGATATTTCTTATGAAACTTTAAATATTTTCATTTATGCTTGTTTCAGTACCAGAATTATTACATTTCCTGACAAAGTGCTCACAAGGTCATAGTTCAATGATGCTTTTACACTCTACATTGAGGTGTGACGTTAGCAAATGCAACATAGATTGTAAATAATAGGATAAGGGCTAGAGATCTTCTATATTATGTTTCCTTTGGAGTCCTTAAACCAAAAAGTGCTACTGACTTTTACATATAAAACCATTACTCGCAGGTGATACCACAATGTTCACCAAATGGCAAGAGAGTCTCTGGAATTGCGCATAATTTTATAAGGTGCCAAATATGATTTAACTGAGTGCATTTTATATTTCTGTGGCCACATTGTCTTCAATTTCAATGTAAGGCAAGGGGCCCTAATGTAATAATTCCTGGCACTGAACCTTATTGTGTCAATAATTTGATATTGTTACTATCACTCCTAAAAAAATGTATAAAGTTGTTTTTACGATAGAAATATATCGAAAAAAGTACAGCATAAATATCCCAAATTTTCTCGGGTACACGGATAACTTTAACCCTTTGGGAATAGAAAAGAGATATAAGTGAAGTGTGTTTTGGATAGGTCAATTTAATAGTTGGTCAAGCTTTCGAGACCACTTGGAAACACTTGCCTTCTGTGTTTTCTGTAAAATTGATGACCAGTGAGCCTTTGCGGATTTTACTGTTAACTTGTTTTGAATACTTTATATTTTTATTTAAGAAAATTGTTATTTTAGGTTTTTGTCAATTAAAGATACAATGTTAAGATTTAAGGTAAAGCTCAGGGGTTATTGATTAATTATTTATGTAACCCAATGGATATCCTATTATATAGTCTGGATATACAAATTTAGCAATTCGATGCATCTGACTAAATTGCAGAATTGCAAAATACGTCTTTAACATGCATTGATAATGCTTTTTAGATTTTGCGATTCCGCATTTTAGTCAGATACACCAACTTTATGAATTTATATATGTATCCATAGACAATGTCATTTTGATATTGCAAAGGGGGAAGCCATATTGGAATAGACCATTGTTTTCGTCATTATTGGTATGTATTAACAATTAAAAAAATATAAATATCAATGTACAGTTCGTTTTCATGCATTAACAAAAGAACTTTGAATACTTTTTTTTTTGGGAAACATAAATTTAACACGTCGCAAAAGCAGAATTTTATTTCATGGCGATTAATTCAATTCAACTTATTTCCCTACAGTCAGCAATTAAATGCCATTTGGTAGGATGGTAATCTCACTCTCATGAGAACTATCTTATTTAATAAGTAAAGCATGGTCAGCGAAAACATAAACTTCTGATAGGTCAACACAATGGCCATATGTTGGCTAGGTAACCAAGGAATATGGTTGGTATAATTTTTTGAAGATTTTTAAATTATTGAAATAAAATGTACTTGAAATTACAGCGCCATTTTGCCTAGTATGCAGTATACATAGTATATGTAGCAGTGCATGGCGAGCAAATGAGTAACTATTTTTCATTTCTACCACTAACCTTTTCATTATTGCTTGTTCACATAATTATTGCACAGAGAGGGTAGTATAGTAAAAATTAGAAAAAAAAAGGTTAAAAAGTTTATCACCATTCACCACCAATAGACCATATGGAGAACATCAGTCCATGTTAGATGAAATTTTAATTTAAGTTCACCAAATGACATTCTTATCCCTTAGCTATAAAAATAATTAACAATAAATGAAAGTTTCTTTTTAAAACTAATAAAGAAAATTGATTTAGTATTCCCGACTAACTTTTGCTTTTCTCTGCTGTATGGAGAGATTATAGCTTATTAAGGTAGTCTGGTGCTAAATACAGCAAATTCTGCAATATTTTTTTAGAAATTTTACCTTCCAGGATGACAAAGAACCCCGTTAAAGTGCTCTAAGTCCATTGTAATCTAATTAATAAGTAGGCTTATTGCCTTTACATCAAGCTGACTAAACTTGATAAAACGACATCATTTTTCCACTGAATTTTCATTTGTGCAGGGTCATCATCCGTGATAGGGATAAATTTATCCCTATATCTCTATTCTTACTCAGCAAAACGAAAAAATTGATTGGATGGTGTTATCACACAGCATATCCCTGATATTTTCACCCTCTTTCCTATTTGATCTATAATGCAAATCACTGGACCATAGTATTTTGACCACGAAAATGCCAGAAGGGGTGTTTTGATTTATATTGCTGCAATAGATCAGTTGTGCTCTATTTACATACATAGGCCTATCTGTTTCTCCATATAGGGAATCCTTATTTTCTGCAGATTTAATACTATACAGTTATTCGCCAGTGTGACAACTGATATGTAAATACCAAATTTCAGCACTTTTTCATAACATATTGATAGCTTAACAAGCAGATTGGAAGCTTTTTCTTGAAAAATCTGCTTGCACAGTCTGCTGAACACTCTTATATTAGATTTCATTTTGAAAGTGTGTGCATGAAAGCAGCAAAACTTTGAATATTTATGAAAAAAATAACATTGGAATTTACCATTGAATTTTATGTGTGCACATGTGTGCATTTCCATAGGGAATTAATAGTTCTGATTAAATGATGGTACAGCTTAAGTGAATTTTTTTATGAACAAGTAAGATTTATTGCGGTTAAGATATTTTTATATGGATTATGCTTATTACGAAGGAACTAAGGAATTCAATTAACCAAATTAATTTATTCCTGAAATCATGTTTTTTAGTTATTTCTGGGAAGTGCTAGGAATGAAAGGTTCTAGAATGGAAAACTGTGACAAATTAACATAATTTTAAAAGAAAATGGGGAATTTGTATTTTTTTAAGAAACTTGACTTTTTTGGAAATAAAATATTTTATTATATCTTCTATGTCCTTCAAGTGTATGTGTTTGTAGAAATTATTGAAAATTATCAACATTTCCTTTATAGAAACAAAGTCAGGTACAAAGTACTGATCTAGATCAGCATACATTAACTTAAATCCAAGCTGATACATATGCATTTTGACATTAAAATACATTAACTATGAATTAACTAAATAAATCTAATTTATAGAACCATATAAGTTGGTTATTTCTGGGAATTTCTTTTGAAGGAAAACAGTAACAAGTCTTAACCTTTTCAAAGAAAAAGTCATTTACTTTATTCAAGAAATTGGCCTTCTTTAGAAATAAAATAAAAATTCTTATGTTATTCATTTTCTTATGTGTGTGGAGATGTTTGAATTATCAACATTTTATTTATGAAAACACAGCCAAATGCTCACCTAAATCAACACAGATCAAATTGAAACCAGCCAAGGGAGATTACATTAAAAAAATATTATTGTTTTGTTTTTCAAAATAAAATAGGTTGATAAAAATGGAATTCAATTTAATTAACTAAACTAATAGATTTCTATTCTTACTTAACCAATTTTTTGATGGAAATAGGGTGACAAGTTATTTTCATGAAAAAAAGTAGACATTTGTCTTTTCCAAACTATTTAAATTATTTTTTATAATAAAAAAATGGTATTGCCCATTTCCTGATGACATGGAAATTTTTAAATAATCCCATTTAATCACCATATACACCATTACATTAAAAAAAGGTAATTGAAGGGAAAGGCCACCGTAGAAAAAACAATTTTTCTTTCTAGGTAGTACATTAAAAATACTATTCCTTACATTCACAACTATGTTATGTTATCTTATAAAAAAATAAAATAAAATGGAAATGATATGGTTTCTGACGTCATTTGCCATTTCATTCAAGCAAAACTGACTACTCTCGAGATATTGTTTCTATTATGTGGTGCATGCACGTGCAAAGTACATTTGGTGTCCTGGATTTCCTCGTGCATTGCAAAATGTGGCCAATCGACGTCATTAACATGCCAATGGTATTTCTGCCATTAATTTTTTTTTTAATTTATTATTAAAAATGTAAGCATAACATAGTTATGGAATTTTGGGAATAGCAGTTTCTTAATGTACACTCGTGAAAAAAATACTCTTTTCTAAGGTGGTCTTCCCCTTTAACTTAGCCAAATCAGCACAAGTAAAGTTAGATCCAGTAAGGTTAGATCAGTTTAGACCATGTGGTTTTCCAAATAACTGCAAGGCTTAATATCATCAAGGCTTATCACAATTCTGATAATAAAAATCGGACAATTTGGATTTGACCAACCGTGTCGTTGTAAAAGTTTATTATGCGAAAATAGTGTCATATAATTGACCATTAAATGGGGCGTATTTAAGATAAATATTGATTACAGGGTGGGTGTGAGTTAATAAATTAACACCTTGGCATTGACATAACAGTCATGTGTTGTGATTTGCCTTTTTGTGGTTGAGAAAATGGGAAAAATCAAATTATAATATCCTAAACATATACAGACAAAGGATATGTTGAGTGTTTACATAGCACATGTGGTTAACATCAATAAATGAATGGCTGCCTTGAATAAGCAGACAATGAACATACATGGAATTAAAGGGAAAGTCTCATATTTTCACAAAAGTATTTGTAAAGGAAAGGAAAGAACCACCAATTAACAGTAGAATTAAAAGTACAATTTTAATCAATTTAAACTTACAAATATAAAATTATTATCTTTGCCAAACCTTAAATATCTGAAAAATGCGTTTGAATGAACAGTGCCAAATAGTTTACTAGTGGTGCCTAGTGAGCAAATATGTAACTGTTTTTCATTTTTTTTTCTATAGATATGAGACATCTCATAAAATACATTATACAAGTGAAGGGAATGCTTTACGGAATACCATTCTCCCTCCATCTCCCCCCTCACCCCACCCTCAATTTTTATCAAAGGTCATGGATAAAGGTCATCTGATTTTGATATCTGATGTTCTATAAATTGGAAAATGTGGCCTGTACAGAGTGAGCAATAAATCTTCACTTGAAAATCAAGTGCCCTTACTAGTTAACTGAAAAACTGTAAAATGTTCTCAGAAAAGTATTTAGTCCTGTACTAATCCATTCTCAATTTAAAATCAAAAAATATATAAAACAATATTTTCAAGGGAATACTAATTTAGAAAAAAGTATTTGTATGTCAAAGGTATACATTAAAAAACACTATTCCTAAAATTTCACAACTATGTTATACGTACTTATTGAATAATAAATTAAAGAAATAATATCGCCAAAATACCTTTGGCATGTTAATGACGTCACATAACCAAATTTTTCATTGCAAATGTGCAAATCCGGTAGACCAAATGTTATTTGATAGTGAAATGTCCCACAATTTGGAGAAAAAAATCACGACAGTAGAATGAACTGGCAAATGACGTCAGCAACAGTATCAATTGAATGTTATTTTAATTTTGTATAAAATAAATAAGCATAACATAGTTTTGAAATTTCAGGAATAGTATTTTTTATGCATACTCCTAAAATAAAAATATTTTTTCTAGGATAGTCTTCTTCTTTAAGAAAACCTTTCTAATCTGACTTTATTAAAGTTAACTGCTGAAAAAGTAGCAAAAATTTTGAATTTTGAATTTAGCATATAGCATAATAAATAATGCAACAAAACCCTTAAAAACATACTTGGAAAATACTTTAAATTTGAAATGAAAATTATAGATCAGTCCAGTTTGATTTTGAGATTCTGAACACCCTGGTTATTCTTAAAATATTTAAAAAAGCCACTTCATACATTGAGCTCATTGAATTTCACTATATAATATGAAATGTTGCTATAGAAACACAGTTTCAAAGCAATCGATATACATGGACTTTTTTCAACTTGTCGATTGTCATCGATTGACATTATAATTTTGGGTGATCGATTATTCCCCCTTTTTCACTTATACTTTTACCCTATATAGGCCTATATAGAAGCTTTTTTGGGGTTGCTTTTATTGCCCTTAACATTGTTGATAAGGCCAGTTTTAATAGTGCTATATGTTCACCATAACTCTTTGAAATGGCTCATATTGCACCAATACTTTCCAAAATACAGTAGTAAAATTTAGGGAAAAATCCACCTACAAATATGGTCTATTGCACTCCGGAAGCTTTACGTATATGAGATCTGAGCTGTATAAAAATCCTAAAGCAAACTATACATCAAAATTCAATACCATTTTAGGACTTTTTATTGGCTGTAGAGGCCTGAGAACTATTTTAAAAATACATACAAACTGACAGGTACTGATCCAAAAGAAGAATGAACTCTGAACTGAAAGTAATTTTAAAGTTGTTGTCATACCTGTTATTACTAAACAAATTGGGGGATAGAAGTTGCCCCCTTTAATACTAGTACATATTGATTTTCAATTATTTTAAAGGTAGAACAAAGTAATGCACTGAACTTATTTTCAATTTTTATGCACAAGTACAAGTCTGTTGGCATAATATAATAACATATATTTCCCTAGACATTTACAGGTTTACTGCCACAATGAATTTTTGAGTATTTTGTTACTCTTTTTCTCTGGAAAAGTCAATTTTGTATGCGTACTTTTCAGAAAAAAAAATTGCAGAAATAATCTACAAATCCATTAGCTTCCCATTATTTAGTCATTTTGAATTGAATGTCTGGCTTCCAGCTAGATTCAGTTGATACGTTTAAAGCCAACTATTAAAGCTGCTACTTTCAAGAACAATGTGAGTAACTAGCAAGTTTCAATTTAGTTAGGCCTGAAAAGTAAAGAAAATTTTGAACGTCTGCAAAATCTCACATTAATTCTCGCATAATTAATAGGATAGTTATCATGAGAGTGAGATTACCCCCCTACCAAATGGCATTTAATTGCTGACTGTAGGGTAATTAGTTGAATTGAATTAAACATCACATTGCTGTCGCTCCCCAAGTTTCAGAAATAGAAATTACATGACCTCGAAAAAACATAAGACATGGTCATTGAATGCAGCACCACTGGAAAGTGCCCATGATACATGATGTTACTACACAGTATAAGTTTTCCATTTTGACTATTTTCTGTTATTTTGATGGAACCAAACTTTTGATCACCCTGTATATTCTTGACCATAATTTTGAAATTATATTATAGGCCTATATACTGTATATAATTTCGAATTACAGTCCTATGTTAACCATTTTATGAGATGGCAGTTGGTCTGTGGCCTATTATTCTCCCCCTTCCCCATGATAGCTATTCCAATGATATATACAATCAAAATACGTTGCTTAAAGGGGATACCACCCACCCTAGACAATTTTTTTTTTCTTTCAGCGGTAAAGTGAAAAAATAGTAATCCTAAAATTTAACAACTATGTTATGCAGTTATTTTATAAAAAAATAAAAATAAAGTCTAAATGTAACTGATGCTGACGTCATAGACCTTTCATTGAAGCACTGAGTATATTGTTCTTTGCTCGAATTAAAGGTCAATGACGTCAGCATCAGTTTCATTTCAAATTTATTAATAAAATAACTATGTACAAAATAGTTGGAAAATAGCCACTAAATAGTTGTGAAATTTATGCACGAATCTCCACTTTACTATTAAAAAATAATAAAAAAAAATTTGTCTAGGGTGGTCTTCCCCTTTAATCAAGCCGTTAGGGAGAAAATTTTATGTACTTATGCTCCTACAACTAGCATGCGGAAACATGGTCAAAAAGTTTGATTAAAACATGCGCTAATATGCATTTAGTCTATTTACATGTTATTTAAGGTTCCTTAAAAAGTTTTGCAAATGGACTTTTATTTTCTAAAAAAAAGAGAGAGAGGAATCCCCCTTAAAATGAAATTCAAAAATACCATTCATTGGTAAAGTCCATTGCGTGCGACAAATGATCTTTTTTGGAAGCCATTTGTTTTCTTACATTCATTTAAAGTACAAGAAAGAGAAAAACCAGTACTATATAATGATAAAGTTTACTGCAAACAATAATGTAAATTTTGTTATTGTTGATTATATCCATGCACAATGTTCAGGATTATTTCCTGAACTTTTACGAACGAAAATCAAACTGGTCTTCCAAACAAGATAAATTCCCGCCAAATATGGAAATAAATAAATAGAATATGGTATCATTTTGTTAGTTTTTTTAAAGTCACAGAACATTGCATTTATCAGATTTCAAAATGTTTTAACAAACGAGCTTTGCTAAACAAAAACAGATCCAACTCCACAAACTTTTCACTGTAAAAGAGAAAAAGATAAAAAAAAAATTATTTCACAATATGGGATGTTTTTGTAAAAAAATTTTTCGACTCACATTGCAAAAGTCATAATATACCATTATAACGAAAATAGGTAAAAATGTAAGATTCAAGTTAAAAATGTAAAATCGGTATCCATGACTTTCCTGAATATTTTTATCCAAAATGTGTAACATTCCCTAACCTCTCAAAAGATCAAAATTGTGCTTAAACTGTGAATGTCCAACCCCTAGAATTCAGTTTGGGAAGTTGGAGAATCCGAGGAACGGGTATGAAAAGTCTTAGATTTAACAAAGAAAGAGTTTTGGAAGTTTTGATTTGGTTATTTTTAGTGAGGGTTGGTTATTTATTTTGGTTTAACAATTATAAGGTTTAGATATCTTTCAATTTTAGTATAAAAAAAATGGATTAATTTTAGTGAAAATTTTGTTTACATATTTTCTCGTACTTTTAGAGAATTCCTTAGCTTTCCATAACTCATGAACCCTAACCAACAGCAATAGATTCACTTTATTATTTAAATAGCCAAATTGGTGATGCCGACGAGCAAACTTTACGTAACGTGTGCCAGGTTAACGTAACAATGGGACCAAAACTAAGGCATTCAAATTTGGTTGCAAATGAGTTGGTCACATTGTTACCTGGTTTGAACACCTTATGTTAATTAAATATTTCAAAACATTTGTACAATCAGTCGTAGAATGCTACGTTGACATCACCACATCTATATGGGCTCTTAGACATTTGCACGTTCAACAACAAGAAAGAAGTGGAAAATCTTTAATGCTTCGAAACAAAGCGTTTCGAGGAGTCTTCTATAATTCTTTTTTTGCAAGTAGCACTAACTGTACTTTTTAACAAGAAAAATGACTTTTCAATATTTTATATTAATTCTAAATACAAAATTATAAAAAGGTTGATTTGGCCAAAAATAAGCTCAACTTAAATTTGCTTTCCATCGACTTATTATATTTAAAATACAGATAAAAAATTTGGAACTAACTATTCCAAGTGGATGCATTTATAAATAATGTATCCTTTTTCGATCACAACAACGTCCTACATTTTATGGATGATAATGTAAATGATTAGGCAAGACAATGAAAATGAAACCAAATTCTCCACACCCAATAGTCTAAAATTGACCATTATTTTGGAAAACACTTTTCACTTATCGAGTTAAGACCACAGCATTTCAGGCTAATAATGGCTAATATTTGCAGGGTGACGCACAAAGAAGGAGCCAGGCCCAGCAAAAAAAAAAAAGTGCAGAAATTTCGAAGTTTCTGCAGTTTTTTTGCAGTCAAGAAGTGCAGAAAATTCACAATTTTATGAAACAATATCTGTAGAATATTTGCA
>JAQFYV010000782.1:0-10125 GCA_034695065.1 Choneiulus palmatus | reverse complement strand
TAAAAAGGTCATGATATTTTGCTATGTTTGGCCATGATAATCCTGATAAAGTCATGATAATTGAAATGTGTCCATCAGTAGACACCCTGCTTTTGACTTGAAACCCTGGGAAATCTGAAAATAGTCAAGAACGTCAGAATTAAGCTATTCATGCATTTTGTTACATTCCGTGCAGTATAATATTACATCCTAACTTTGTCAACATTATCTATGAATGCTTATTTCGTTTTCTAGATTGTCATAGTGGTACTTACAGGGTTCATACTGGCCTGAAAAGTCAGGGAAGAGGAATTTAGTTAAGGGATGTCAGAGAAATTATCAAAGTAGAACAGAAAGTCAGGGAAAGTCCGTGAAATTAAAAGCCAATTTGTAGATATGTAAAATTTAATGCAATACCCCTGTGCGTGCAATACCCGTGCAATTCATTTAAATGTCAGGGGAAATGTTTTTTTTTTTGATCAGGGAAAGTCAGGAAAAATTGAGCATATGGTCAGAGAAAGGCAAAGAAGCCAATTATAAAATTCAGTATAAACCCTGATTTAATAATCACAGGTTGTAATGTTTAGGCTGCAAAATAAATGCTAGTTATATATAATGCTTTATGAGGAGTAATGTTTGAACCAAGAAAATCTGTACATTCTTTGGGAAAAATGAAGTCAGAATTCATGATGAACCCTCACCTTGATATTGAATATTTTTGCCAAGAAATATTTACAGAAAATATTATTACGGTTGTGTTTTATGAAGTTGCGGATGTCATCCCCAGAGTTGTTCATGGTGTCAAGGGTACTTTGGCCAACCCTGACAGCCCCAGTGCACAGTTGGCATTAATTAATGCCTGCCAGGATCTACTTCCTGTATGTTTTAAATCCATTGAATTTTGCTAAATGTGTAAGGAATTCAGACTTTTTAAATGTTTTATGAAATTGTTTAGCCAAGTAATCAACTTATCACAGTTAGCAAGTCATCACTCCCGACCATCACCGATCAAGCATCTTCCATGCAATTAAACAATGTCACAAAACAAATGTCTTCGGCTATTACAGAATTGCGGTCTGCTTTGGGCAAAGTATGTATTCGTTCATTAGAAATAAATCAGTAACATACTTTGCTCCATTTTCTAATTTTTCTTTTTTGTCAATTTTAAGGCACAAGAGGCATGCGGTAATTTGGAAACCGACAGTGCTCTTGACATGATACAAGCCTTAAATGCTGAGCTTGAGTCTTTCCGAAAAGCATGTGAGGCCTTCCAACTGAAGCCCTTACCAGGAGAAACTGTATGTATTGCTTTCTCAAATTTTTGCTAATATTTTTCGGTGGATTCAGCTGTAAAATGATTCTTAATACTTCAATTTATTTAATCATTATAGAGTGAATCTTCTGCAATGAGGCTTGGTACTTCTTCCAAATCTGTTGGCTCTTCCATTGCGCAATTGCTAACTGCAGCATCTCAGGTTAGTCCATGATTTTTACATTTGCAAACTAATTTTTAAGCATAGCTCTATGTACAATGTAAATATATTTATTAAAATTTTAGCTTATGTGTGAATTCACATTTAAAGGGGAAGACCACCCTTAGAAAAATATTGTTTTAACAAATAGAATATAAATAAAAAATCACTTACCTTCTATAGGGAAACGTGTAGACTAATGAATTTAATTAATAATATCTTTTAAAATAATTGAGAATGTGAGACATGCAACTCACGGAGAACGTCTTAAACACCACATCCAAAGACATTTTACCCGCAATGCCATTTTACAAAACGGACAAAAATAAAATGGCTGTTGGCATGTTTTTGCAGGATGCTATGTGTATTTAACATACATACCGGTATACTAGCTTTAGCCGACAAGGGTTTGAAAAATGAGTCTACTCACGTGATTTCGTTCCAAAAGGTGGTGCAGATTATATTTGGGGTTCTGAGTTTGTAAACTTAAGAAAACAACGGGATTTGACCGCCTCGGTTCACGGAGTTCACAGCCTTTTCACCCATATGGGACATCACGCGATCCCGCTTCCAGATCGAAGCTACTCCCGAGCGTTTCTCGGGTGTGAAAAATTTCTTTACTCACGTGATTTCATTCCAAAAAGTGTTGCATGATATGTGCAAATTATATTTGACGTTATGCATTTTCACACTTTAAAAATGGCGGAATATTGCCATCAGTTAACACTCTTGACCGGCATCGCACATCAAGCGGTCCCGATCGAAACTACCCCCGGTCTCGCTGAAGCGTCTCTCGGCCGCATTTACCACATGTCCCACCCTGGCAGCCATTTTAATTTTCGCCTTATTAACTAAATATTTGCTGAGATCCTACATAAAAACTGATGTCAAATTTTGAAAAAAATCGTCCATTTTCACGAAAATGCACCCGTTATGCCAAAATTAGAAAGTACATAGAGCATATGTTTGTGATGGCTATCCATATATATGGTAATGGTTGAGCTACTGTCAAAGGATCAATAAATCCAAGATGGCGATTATTGTACCCCCTTAATCTAATGTTTATAATTTTTTAGGGTAATGAAAATTACACTGGCCTGGCTGCTCGGGATACTGCTGGTGCTCTACAAAATCTCACGGACGCCGTGCGTGGGGTAGCTGCCACCTCCAGTGATCGTAACATCCCACTTCGCGTTATCGACCATGCGCATGACGTTTTGGACCGTTCTTGCCACTTGATCATGGAGGCTCGACGCACTGCTGCCAATCCTGGCAATCCAGAGCAGCAGCAGCGATTAAGTCAAGTGGCTAAAGGTGTGTCACAGGCGCTCAATAATTGTGTGAACTGCTTACCTGGCCAGAGGGACGTTGACGAGGCCATTAAGACGATAACCGACGCTAGTCATGCTCTGAATACCGGACAAGTAAGTGGATTTTCAAAAATTTGAAAAGGTAGCAATTTCAGTGTTTGTAGAAATATATTGAAAATATATAGTTGGTATCCTGTGCTGCATAGGATCTTTTTTAGAATTTTTTTGTTGATACCTACAGTTTCGTTAAAAATTCTTTATTGAAGCTAATTAAATTATTCTCTACTCTTTTTAAAGTAATATCATAAAACTTGACATTCATAATATAGGCATTATGTAATTTGGAAATTATTCAATTTCAAAAATACATTTCCCATGGTATGTCATCTCTGGGTAATTTGGAGGTTATTTTTATGTTTTGATTTGACCTAGAATTAATGCATACCATACTAAGTTTGAAAGGAAAATCAAATGAGTCTTAATTAAGCGGGGATTATGGCTGAGCTAATTTCCTATAGGAAAGTTTTTGCACTTCATTTCGACTACCATAGGGTCCCCAGACATAAAAATACCAAATTTAAGAGAATGCTAATCTCTATTTGGTCTTGAATCCTTTTAACCAAAATTTTGCTCCAATAATTATATGAAAATTATAATAAATTTGGATTTTTAGAACATTGTTGCCATCGATCAGTAAAGTTTTTTTAAAGAAGCTTGGATAGATATCCAGACGAAAAAGGAGCCCGACACTACCTAGCTATTGTTAACTGAGATGACCTGCAAATGCTTTGGCGTACTGTTTTGCATAAATGCCAGCGTATAAAGAGCATGTGTTCGGCAGTGGCTTTCCATATTTATGGTATGGTCGTAGTTTTGCTACTGTCAAAAATCCATAAATTCAAGATGGCGACCATCATCACCCCTTATAAATTTCACTGCTCCTACGTTGATATTACAATCTACTTTTTGTATTATCAGTTCCCAGAGTCAAATCGACCGTATGGGGAATTGCAAAGCAACTTGAACAATGCTGCCGCTAACCTTAACGAAGCTGCTTCTGACGTTGTCGTGTCCTCTAGAGGAACTCCAATGCAATTGGCTAGTTCATCCAAACGATTTGGTCATGCCTTTGGTGATTTGATGGGAAGTGGAATGGAAATGGCTGGCCAGACAAGGGTACTTAACAATTTCTAAGAAAATATTCCACTTCATATTTATTAAATGGCTTAAATGAATGACGTGCTATGCTATATATTTTTTGTCAGGATGTTGAAGTGAAATCTCAAATGGTTGTCAGTTTAAAGAATGTCTCAATTGTGTCGAGCAAGCTACTGGTGGCTGCAAAATCGGTTGCGGCTGATCCGAATGCTCCCAATGCGAGAAATCAACTGGCTGCAGCTGCCAGGTAAAATTAGATATATTATATTCTAGTTCTTGGTATTTATTCATGCATTGTCGTGTACAAATTAGAAATCATTTTAATATTACACAAAAGGGCCGTGACTGAAAGCATCAATCATTTGGTGAATGTTTTTACTTCGGCTGCTCCAGGACAGAAAGAGTGTGATAACGCTATTCGTAACATCCAGGTTAGTTTACAGTTATCATTTCATACCTGCATTTGGCAGACCTGGAATTGTGGTTTTCCAAAATCATTCAGAAAAATGCCTCCTCCACTTTATTAGACAAGGAAAAATTAGTAGGAATTGTTAAAATTTTTTAGGAATTCCATTTGAACTGTAATATTTAAGTTTCAACTGATTATAAGCCTTCTCTTACTTGTAGTATTACTTACCTATTAAATGAAATTTATATTTATACTTTGTGCATGGGTACTGAGTTGATTTGAATTTGAAAAATGCTGCAGTTCTTTTCAAAAGTTGCCACAACATCGTGATTTCTTTCTCCTCTTTCTCTCATGAAGGGTACAAAGGGGCTTTTTTTAAAAAAAAAAAAAAAGCTTGAAGCTTGAAGCTTAGTACCCATCAACAAAATTTTGGATAATATTTTCAGTTTAAATGATTTTTTTGTATGTGTTCAGATGATGCGTCCTCTGTTAGATAATCCTTCCGAACCCATTAATGATGCCACTTACTTTGAATGCCTAGACACAGTTATGGAGAAATCCAAGGTAACCATCTTGTACAATTTGATATTAAACTCATTGAAAGCTAATTGTACAACATATATATTTAAATGTTTACATATTTTAGAGCCTAGGTGATGGCATGACCGGCATTGCTAATCACGCTAAAAAGAGTGAGCACGAGCAATTCGGTAATGCCGTTAAAGGAGTATCCGACTCCATTTGTGGACTCATCGAAGCGTCTGCTCAGGTACTTGTAATATTTTTGCAACTGCTATTTACCTCATTCAAGATAAAAGTATAAAAGTTTAATAAAGGCAAAATTATATTTAATGTGTAGGCGGCATACCTTATTGGTGTGTCTGATCCGTCCAGTGTTGCAGGCCGTGCTGGATTGGTGGACCAGTCTCAGTTTGCAAGAGCAAGTCAAGCCATTCAAATGGCTTGTCAGAATCTGACCAATCCAGCCAGTAACCAGCAATTAGTCCTATCTGCAGCAACAATCATTGCAAAACACACGTCACAGTTGTGCAACTCTTGCCGCGTGGCATCGTCCAAAACCAGCAATCCGGTGGCGAAAAGACACTTTGTACAATCGGCAAAGGATGTGGCTAATGCGACAGCTAGTCTTGTTAAAGAAATCAAGGTAAGTCATATAAAAGCCTCTCACAAATATACCGTTTGCCTTTTAAGTAAGGTAAGAATATACAGAGTGTATCGGATTTTCACTTAAGGAAATCCGTGGTAGAATGGATGCTTACTTTAGGTCCTTCTTGCATTCTACCAGACATTGGAATAATCTTCCTAAGAATTGTTTATAACAGGATTCATACTGACTTGGAAAGTTAAGGAAGAGGAAGTTGGTCAAGAAAAGCCAGGGAAATTTTTTTTTTATAATAAAACAGAAAGTTAGGGAAATTTAATAAATTAATTTGTATGCCATATAAAATTTAATGCAATATCCCAGTACATGTACATTGTGTTCACTTTACGAGCATGTATATTTCATTCAATATACAAGGGCAATAAAGAGCCGCCAAGGTTCGTAGCCCGGTATGGGAAGCAAAAAAAATTCATATAACATTCATGATAACAATTATTTAAATTTAGGGAAATTTAATTTTGAACAGGGAAAATTGTTAATTTTGGTCAGGGAAAGTAATGGAAAATTGACCTTATGGTCAGAGAAAGTCAGTTAAGCGCAATCATGAAATCAGTATGAACCCTGTAAAAGTGACCGATATTCAATTTGGCAATGATGCTTAAATCTTAAAAGACGAGAAAGCGTTCTCCTAAATGTGGGATTACCCCACAGTCAAATGGAATTATATATATGTTAATTGTACGTTACTGATTTGATTTGATTGGAGACAGATATTGCGGAGCAGTAACATATCCAACTAAACTGGTAAACAGCTGTTTACATTATAAAACTCTGTTATAGATAAGACATAGGCTATAGATGGAGAATTAGGGAAATGTTTCAATCGTTTTAAAGTTAAGCACTAGGTGTAATTACAGATTAGCTTTTATTTGCCAATGTGGTATGCTGTATTGATTTAAAATGTTCCAAATATTAAGCAACATGTTTATTCTTTATTAAGGCTCTTGATTCTGACTATAATGACACCAACCGTCAGAATTGTGCCTTGGCTACTAGATCGTTGATTACTGCCGTCGACACATTGTGTACATTTGCCAGTTCACCTGAATTTGCTAGTATTCCTGCCAAGATTAGCATTAAAGTAGGAAAATAGTAAATCGTATTCACTTAGTTTTTCGGAAGCCGTACTGTCGATAAAAAATATTGAATTTTAATATTTAGGCCAGATCTTCCCAGGAACCGATTACATCGGCCGGAAAGGCGATTATAGATGGATCGTGCAATATGATTCTCTCGGCAAAATCTCTAGCCGTTAATCCGAAAGATCCTCCAACGTGGCAATCACTCGCAACACATAGTAAAAATGTGTCCGATTCTATCAAAAAATTAGTATCATCAATCAGGTAATGTGTGCACTAGTTGGCAATTTAACAAGCTTGAAGAAATGGATTTAACAGCATTTACATTTCTATTGCAGGGATAAAGCTCCTGGTCAAAAGGAATGTGACGATGCCATTGAGAAGTTGAGCGTTTGTATCCGAGAGCTAGATCAAACTGCTCTCTCGGCCATCAATCAAAGCCTTGAGCATCGACGCGATAACAACCTGAAAGGTTTCAACGAACAAATGGAGAATACTGCTTCAGAAATCAGAGACAAAATTCCTGCCATTCGTATTGCTGCCAAAGCTGAAGCAGAAAAGTTGGGCCACTCGGTAAATATTTCCTCATTATTTTCACAAGTTTCTCTATGAATTTGTAATTAATCTCGCAACTTAACAAGACCTACCGTACTCAAAGTGGCGTGCTCTACTTCAAAGGAAAGGACTTGCAAACGAGCTGAAATTAACCAATTTATAACATCTTCATTTTAAGTGTTGTACATCAACAATCCCTTTGTTAACTGGTTGATATTAGATAACTACAAAATTGAAGTTTTCTTGTTAGCTTGCTTAGTATTTACTGGTAAAAAGGTGGGAACCCTTTACTGGTGAAAAATCAATCAACATATTCAGAAAAATATTGGTGATCTTGTTAATGAGCGTGCCCTTCAGTCTGAACAAAAAAATGAAAAATTCTCCTAAGCAGGGGTTTCAGTACTGTTAATGAGAATTCAACCCTCAGAAAAAGTTATTTTTAAACGATCGAGTATATAAAAAATAGTCCATATTTAAAATTTTGGAAACTATATTCAACCTAGTTTATTTTCAAAAAAAATCAGAAAGAAACTTAACAGCATATTATACAACACCCATTACACCTTCAAGACAATAAGATTATTGAAGGAAGAGAGGTTTTCATCTGGATGGCACATCATTGGAATTCCACTGCAGGTGTAAAGGGTGTTTTCTATACCACGTTTTTGTTTCTTTCAATTTTTTTTAAAATAATAAACTAGGCTAAAAATAGTTGCCAAAATTTAGATATTGATTATCTTTGATATGCTCTATCGTTTAGAAATAACTTTTTCTGTGGGTTGCATTCCCATTTAAATACATTACCATTTTCTAACCAACAGCTATAAAAATATAAAAACCAAAAAAGTATTACTATTACAATTAATAAAAATAAAAATGAAAAAATGAAAAATTAGTATTTTTCCCCGCAATTTTTAAATTTTTATTTTATAAATCATATACATGAACGTTGTTTTACATCGTCGTTTTTTTTTAACGGATGAAATACTTTTTTTTTAGCATTTTTTTATATATTTTTGTCAATTCAGTTTAAAATTCTGCTAAAACATACCGTCGTCCTTTTCTTCCTAAAATAAATTGGTGATTTATAAAAAAAAAATTAAAGATAGATGGAAAAAATTAAATTTTCGTTATTATGCTTTATTATTTTTATTTTATTACATATAAATGCAGTACTTTTTAAAACAAGACTGTGCAATTCGCCTTGCTATTAATATGCTATAAATTTTTGCGTTTTTTATGTGTTTTATATCGTTCGGTTAGAAAATGGCTTTGAATGTAAATCTCTATGGTCGATTAACATTACAACATTACTGAAACCCCCTCTTAAAACAACTTATTGTCGATTATAGAGCATGCACGTTTATTGGGGATAATGCGAAAGGTGGTGATATTGAGAGTGTGTATATGCTCACACTTTGGGATTATATAAAGTGAAACGAGAATTTTGTGTTTTCTCAGGTTTCCCAAATGGTTAGCTATTTTGATCCTCTCGTGTCCAACGCAGTTGGAAGTGCCTCCAATACGCTAAATTCCAAACAACAAGTAGCGATTCTCGATCAAACTAAGACCGTGGCGGAATGCGCTCAACAATTGGTGTATGCTGCTAAAGAGGGAGCAGGCAATCCAAAAGTAAGCAGGTGTTTTGTGCACATCCCAATTACTTATCGATCTTGGATCCTTAAGTAGTAATTGTGTATCTTAGTCCACTCATGTGCATGGGGATATCGACGAATCGGCCGATGCCATGGCCGATGCCTTGCAGGATTTGCTGCAGACTTTAGAAAATGTAGCCACGGAGGCTGGAGTCGTTACCGGTTTGGTTGAATGTATCCACAAATCAATCGTAAAAGTGAGTTTGTATATTTCAGTTCATTTTACTGTGAATTGTATTTGTGGTCGTTTATTTTATGTTTAATTCTCGGTTTCTATTCTCTCACATTCATCAGGTAGATGAACGATTTATTAGCAGCATCGACTATTCATTCGTCGACTATCAAACACGAATGGTTAATGCTGCTAAGGAAATTGCTCGCATTGCGCAAGATATGGTGAATTCTCGTTTAGTTTTAATGTAATTGGCCTTTTTTTTCCCATTTTTTGCTAATTTTTGTGTCATTTTAAGGTGGCCAAATCTGCTACAAGTCCCGGAGAACTTGGTGGTCACGCTGCCAACCTTTCACATAACTTTTCTAAATTAGCTGAAGATTCACGTGGGGCCGTTGCAGCCACTCCGAATATCGATGTTTGTATTTGGCAATCGGCCAGTTTTTTATTATTCATAACGTAGTTGTTTTGCATTTTCATCAAACCTGGACAATCATATTTTCATAGGTTGCAGGCCGAATTCGAAGCAGTGTTCAGGATTTAGGTACAGCATGTGTGGATCTGGTGAAATATGGAGGCGCCTGCCAGGCTAATCCTGGAGATACGTTTGCAATGCGAGATTTAAGCGAAAGTGCAAGAATTGTCTCAGAAAGGGTAAGTCTATATTTTTTAAGTTTTTTCTAGCATCAGAAAAATACTTTGGGGCCATTGAAATATAACATCACAAGATGGATTTGGGGGTGGGTGGGTGTGCAGGACTTTCTGTCTTTGTGACACTGCATTTCTAAACTGCAAGTGATTAATAAATTACACGGAATTATTTTCACTGACCAAGCAGACTGGTGACCTCAAATTGTTGGCTCTGGCAAATTAATTCAAACACTTTCAGTATATTTACAGCAGCCCATCCCAACGAAATAGCAAAAGTATGCATTCTGTGAAAAAAGAATATTAGGACTATGCACATATTTGTAAATTTTAAATAATAATTGTTAGTTAGATGACTCTTTTTAACTATGCCTTTTATAGTTTTTCATGGTCCCTCCAGGCAAATACTGTTGCATTCATTCAAAATTTCTACCACGACTAATCTTTGCATCCTTATATGGTATAAAATCTGTTCTGATTAATTTGTAGTTATTAATTATTAGCC
>JAQFYV010000781.1:0-10125 GCA_034695065.1 Choneiulus palmatus | reverse complement strand
AGGATAGCCGACCTTGGGAATTGAACCCATGATCTCCCGATTACAAGGCAAGTGGTGTTACCACTGTGCAAACCTTGTTCGGTCTTGGATTTTAGGAAAACTCGTTTTCTTTAATAATGGTAAACTGATTTCACATATCTGGCTATTCTACGTGATTAATACATGGTTGCCACTACATTTGAAAAATCATCTTGCCTGACTTTTTCCCATTTTACTCTCATTTTTGACTGATTTTGCCTGACTAAAACCAAATTTAAATAGCTCATTAAGAAAAAGCAAAAAAAATTTTTAATAATGCACGTAATTTTAATTCCTTGCCATTAATTTCTAATTCAAATTTTTGCCGGACCTACAGCCTGACTTTTTAAGAATTTTGACAAAGTTGCCTGCCTGCTTTGCAGAAAGTGGCAACCATGTTAATATTGTATTTACATTAATTTTTAACTTGTTACAAAAGCAGACGGCCTTTAAACAACTTTTTGAAGACAAAAGTAGGCCTATATAATGTAAATTCATATGTGAAAAATCCTCACCTTAGTTCTGAAAAAACCTATTTCCTGCAAAAAAACAGGAACCAACCTATTAATTTTCCAATACCTTGTCACACTACCTTATATACATTTCATTTTCTCTTATTTTAGAGAATTTCAGCAAATAATTGACAAATTTTCCCAGTTTTCTTTTTTTATTAAATAGCATGCATGCATATTAATTATTTAAATTTTTCCTATATATAAGCCTACAGTAAACAACCGTAGGCATCTATATCATACACATTTACATACAAATATTCCAAATATTTAAACGGAAGCTATGGGCCTTGCGATAGTCACTGTGAAAGTGTTATACTAACATGCAATTTGCAATTGTAATGTGTTATATCGCTCATTGCATTTTAGGTAATCTTCCCATCTACAACTGTTTGCTGACAGACAGCCAACTAAAAATGGGAAAATTCCACTTGCATATTCATTGATAAGTGCACCCTTTTTTGCCACCGTGTTCATAATGGCAATTATAAAAACACGTTTACTACGGTGGGATGGCATGCATAAAAAATTACGCAGTAGCATGCAAAGCAAACTTCCATTCTTCCAATTAAATTAAATTCGGAATAACGTCAAAATTATACCCAGAGGTTTGACATGGAAATTGCTCGCTGCTATTTATCATTTATATCGAAACCGGGGATGACTTACACGCAGAAATTACAAAAACAATCAATAGAAAAATGCACATACGCCATCAAATATTTACGAAAGTTTAATTAAATTCGCACAAAATGCAACTTGCCACGTACATGTAGGCCATACAAATTAGAATACATGAATGCATTAGAGGTATTTCTCTATTCCTTCCCGAGCAATTTTCTCATCCACAATTTATTAAACAGCCTCAACAATAATATGGATTTTAACAGCTCAGCTCAGACATACAAACAAATATTATAAACCTACATTATTCTACAGTTTCAAAAGTGTAGGTCTATACGGGCACAACGTAAAGGGCTTTAAAAGTTGCTTGTAAGTATGGGGGGCTAATGCAAACTTTGACATATGCCAAATGCCATATTTCACATGAGTTTTCATTAATATTATTGATTTTCCATTTACGTATTATGTATAATGGTGTGGGGGAGGGGGTGGAAGGGGTCAAAGTAAGAGGCCATGTATGTGCATGGATGGCGCTTATGAGTATAGTCTCAAAAATATGTATCCACAACCAATGGTATTATAGTTTAAAGCAAATTGCCTTAATCCAGCCTAATATTTTCTGCTACGAACTAACTCCTTTGAGTTCGTTAAACTCGTTATTACAACGGTTTTACAGCAATTCTGTTTATCCTATATAGTCTCCTAAAGACTATGAGAGGGCTGAATCCTCACAATTGCCTGCCTTCATACAAGATTGAGAAAAAGGCTCAGAAAGAAAAGAGAAAGACTTGTCAGTGGACCTTATTACCCTGACATTGAATCAATAAATCAGGTTCAATGACATCACTAGTTGCCATGAAGAAAAGTGGCCCATCAAATTTTCATTTGAAGCTCGACTTTATTCGTAGTTATTTCTGGATATGAAATAATTTATGCAAAAATGTAGAGCCATGAAAAATGTTCAGAGTGCCATTTATAGGTTCGCTATTAACGGGTATAAGGGTGAAGTTACCACAACTATAAACAATTCCTTTTTCTTAAAGGGGAATGAAACCCTTAGAAAAAGTATTTTTCTTTCAAGATTATACCCTAAGAAAATGCTATTCCGAAAATTTCACAACTATGTTATGCTTAGTTATTTAACAATAAATTAAACAAAAACCGATTAATAGCAAAAAAAAAAAAAAAATATGACAAATGCAAATGAAGCCAAAGAAGCCACTTTGGCTGTGCACTTGCTAATCCAGGAAACCCAGATGTAAATTGCACGTGCAGTGCACCGCATTTTTGATCTACTCACGTGATTTTGTTCCAAAATGTGCTATACATTGCACGTGCAAATTACATTTTGGTTTCCTGGATTTCCACGTGCTCAGAAAACGGTTTCATCACGTCATAATACCTTTGATCCATTCAACCCAGGCTTTGGAGATGGGCCTTTTTTGTTTTTTATTAATAAAAAATCGTCGGTATTTCTTAGGTAAGTGCATTTTTTGATGAGCTCTTTTGTCTGGAATTAACTCTTGTTTTGGGTATTGTTCCCCTTTAAATTTTCTTTTTATTTAATTGTTGGCTCAAGTTTTTAGGAAAAGGGCATTCGTCATCGTCACTACCGTACCCCGATATCTATCAGAATTTTCAATTTGGTCCCTATAGGCCATTAACAGTCATTATCCTCCTTTACATCACTAATTAGATTTGTTCAAATTAAAATTCTTGGATTCTTAAATTTAGTATAAATTAATTGCTGTTTAGACAGTATACAAGCCTATGACAATGTGCCGGCTTTTCATATCTTCTATAATTTGATAGTTATTCAAAAGCATATTATATAATAAAATAACTAGGCTATTAAATGCTGAATAGTTAATTATAATAACAGCTCAAATTGTAGAGCTGTTAAATATAGCTTAATTATTATTCAGTTCATGCATTCATTATCTGCGTAAAAACCTAAATAAATTAATAGGGGAATGCAATCCTCAGAAAGTTATTTCTAAACGATAGAGCATATCAAAAATAGTGTATTTAAAATTTTTTGGTAACTATGTTCAGCCTAGTCTAAAGTATTTTCGAAGCTGGAAAAATAACGCACAGACAGTGGAACCATCTCATACGCAAAATTTGAATAAAATCATTTCACAATGATTCACAAGTCAGATGACATTCATAATGTCATCTGAAAAGTCATCAGAGCTCAACAAAGTGTTTATGCCCGTACACAGATGAGGAAGTGACGTCATGTGCTTTCGGTTTTTTGCAGAGCAGTAAGTCGTCAACATTCCGAGGTTGTTAGCTCTGATGAATTGATGCATTTGAATTGGAGTGCAGATGAACGCCCATGAAACTCGGCCATTTTTCCCAACAATGTGATCAAAAAGTCACACCGATTATTTACCAATTTCAAGTCATCAGCCTTATGGGGGCGGGACACTCGAGACAACATTGGTGGAATTGATTATTATGGATGCCATTTTGCACTGATTTTCAAAATGTTTAAAATGCAAAAAAGTGAATACGGAAAAATGTCAGGTTCCAATTCAAATTTCCTGAGCTTTCCAGGTCAGTAGTCACCATAAATTTGCATGGATGTAACAGGAATCCAACGGATTCCTTCTGGTCTCGTAGCAGTACATGTAGTGCAAACATTTTCATCGATGGCAAGACCTCTCATTAGCAAGTCAGCAGGCGAGCAGGTGGTCATAATGTTTTTTTTTTATTTCTCTTAAATTTGATGAAGGCCCGGTGTTGCATGTTGGGTGGCATTGCGTTGGGTAAGAGTGGGGTCCCACAGAATGCACTTTCGTGTACCTGGAAGATTTTTCACCATTCTGACCACTCTCCTCCCCCTTTCCCTCCCACTCTCCCAGCATGCCCCTAAACTTTGACCAGACAAAGAAGGTGAAAGAGAGAGAGAGAGAGCCACATTCCTGTGACCACAACAATAACATAATTGCCTCGAATAAAATCCAATTAATAAAAATGCAACACAGTACTTGGGTGGATAGATTTTTCAAATATTCACTGAACTTTATACAATAACAACAAACGAGGGTATAAAAAACAACAAGAATTGGATACAGCCTCAATCCCCTCATGAGGTAGAGTTTACCATACATCCTTTGGTACATTTCTTGATATGATAAACTTAAATGGAAATGAAAATCTCAGAAAATGGTGTTTCTAAAAGATAAAGCATAGAAAAATAGTCCAAATCTAAATTTTGGCAACTATGTTCAGTCTGGCTTACTTTAAAAAAAATTTAAAAACAAAAGCATGGGATAAAACACCCTTTACACCTTCAGTGTTATTAACGTGACGTCACGCCAGGAAAAAACCTCTTCCTTCAATACCCTTATGGCTAAGAGGAAGGGATTTTTTTTAAAAAAAAATAAACTAGGCAGAACATAGTTGCCTAAGTTTAGATATGTACTATTTTTGATATGCTCTATCGTTCAGAAATACCAACAAAATTTTTCTGAGGATTTCATTCCCCTTTAAAATTGGCAAAGAAAAAAATCTTACAAATACACAAATTCTCGATAGTCCAGTGGCGTGCTTACGAATTTATTTTGTGAGGGATGGGTAAAAGTCATAAGGCCTCCTAAATACACCACTGTGATAGATTAAAAGGGGAAGACCTCCCTAGAAAAAGTGTTTTCTTTCAGGAGTTGAGCATTAACAAAATACTATGTCTCAAATGCCACAACTATGTTATGCGTACTATTTTATAAAAAAATGTACCGTAATACATTTGAAATGAGACTGTTGCTGACGTCATTTACCATTTCATTCGAGCAAAAATGACTACACACGTGATTTTGTTTCAGAATGTGGTGCATTGCACGTGCAAATTACATTGTGCTCTGGTTTAGCACGTGCATTGCAAAATGTGGTCATGCAACGTCTTTAACATGTCAATGGTATTTCGGTCATTTAATTATTTCTTCATTAATTTATAGTTAAGCATGACATATGCAAGTTGTGAAATTTCGGGTATAGCATTTTCTTAGTGTAATATAGTAATAAAAACACTTTTCATGGATGGTCTTCCCCTTGAATAATGGGAAAATCGAAAAAACAGCCATCAGGTTATCACACACTTTGGGCTCGGAAGGGTATCATGACGTCATAACCACATCACTTTCACACATGGACAGTTGATTGTTGTTGGCACAAGCAAAATAATTCCACACATGTATAGTATGCTAGAAACAAATTATATGTACAAAGTGACCACTGCCTTGTTGACCACAACACACAAGAAAATTATTCCGCAAATCACAGCCATTTGTCAATGTTCCGATTGTCTCCCACTTCCGGCAATTTCCAGGGCTTTCCCCAAGACTTGACCAAGCCCAAGACAATAGGAAAAAAAGTATTCTTAGCAAAAGCTACATGGAATAATGTAGAAAACACTCTAGTCTTGGTTCCAAGTGTCCATTCAACATGTCCACGTTCCGCACAAGAATTTGGAAACATCATCGGAAAGATTTTGGTGATATTTACCCAATGGCATGTCCACAAAATCCGACATTGGTCACGTGGTTCCAGCCTCTGTATCGTTAATCTAATGTCCAGTAGGTCATATCCACAGGAACATTAGTCAAGTGGTTGCAGCAACCGCACAGGAAGTCCGTAATTATTACCAGTGCAATGAATCAATCATTCTTAATCCACATAGTGTCCAGCTGACATTGGTCAAGTGGTTCCATGTGATGGATTGATAATCCTTAATCCATCTATATCCAGTTGGTCAGCAAACTATCTGCGGATTACTGGCTTGGTTCCAGTTACCGCATATCAAGAAAGTCCACCACTTGTGACGGAGCAATGGTCAAGTGGTTCCTGTCTATGGATTGTTAATCCTTAATCCACAGAATGTCCAGTTGACATTGTGGTTCTAGTCTGTGGATTGCTAATCCTTAATCTGCCTAATGTCCAGTTGGTCAGCAAACTATCTGCGGATTAGCGGCTGGGGCCACCGCCTGTCGCTGGTCAGGTCTTCTGGAGTTGGCGATGAGGTAGAGGGCAATCTCCTGATGTCCACCGTAGGCGGCGATGTGGAGGGCGCTCCATCCGTCGCGGTTAGCCAGGCGCACGTCGGCGCCAAACTTCACCAGCAATTTGACCAGTTCCAGGTTGCCGTCCATGCAGCTCTGATGCAACGCCGTCTGACCGTCGCCGTCGAAAAAGTTCACGTTGATGGTCGCCGCCGCCTCGTCGCAGCGCTGCAACACCCGCTCCAACTCGGTGGAATTGCCGTCCTGCACGGCCTTCCGGAATATCTCCTGCGACGACGAGACGGTTTTCGTCGCCATATCGCTTTTGTGATTCATACTAACCGCGATGAGAACAAACTACAAATATCCCAATAGGCCTATGTCCAAGAAAACAGTGCACTCTTCCACACCAAAGTCCAAAACAGACATACAACTACTCCCAAAAAATCCACTGCCTTTATGGGGGTAAGCAATGCCGGCGCGCCAAAATCTAACCAATGAGAGGCCGGTTTAAAAGTAGCTTAACTGCGCCCCCTGGCTGCCGGAGGTAAAAACAGCACGCGGTTACGAAGAGGAAGGTCAACCCCAGTGTGTGCATGTATTATTATGAAGAATGGCGTGAGAAAAAAGATATGAAAAGAAAAAAAAAAGACGTCAGGGCTCTCAGCACTTCAAATATAAATGAAATGCCGACGAGGACGTAGAGAAAAAGACGAGACACGAACCCGAGAGAGCTGAGCACCTCTCTGCCCTCTGGCCCTACAATATTTAGAGTCTTTTTTGGTGTCGGCAGACATGAAAAAGGAGAAGGGGCTTCTTGGTTCCCTGCCCCCAAAATCGAGAAAAAAGGGAGGAGTAATAAGGGATGACCTCCCTCAATGTCCCGACTTTTTAAAAAAGTAGGAGAAACATTCCAGCCGAAGCCTAGGGGGTTCCACGAGCTGAGATTTACAGGGGGAGTGTGGGATGTGTTGTTGGGGGGGGGGAGGGGGGGGTAAGTCCCCCCCCCCCAGTTCAAACTAGTAAATAGGTTGGGGGTAACCAAATGCGCCCATGGTTGTCCCTACATTTTTTTTTTTCAGGAAACGGATTAAGCCTATATAGAAAATAAAAAAAATTCTTTTCCATGGTATCTGCTCTCGGTGTTCTGCACTATTTTAAATAATATTCTAAAAATTTCACAGCTAGGTCATTCTTAGTTATTTAATATAATAAAAATAAAGAAAAAATAAATAATGGACGAAATATCATTGGCATGTTAATGACGTCGCAGACCCACATTTTTCAATGCAAGTGCAAATTAAAGAACACCAAGTGTAATTTGCACGTGCAATGTACCACATTTTGGAACAAATTCACGTGAGTACATTTTTATTTGCTCGAATAAACGGATCATTGACATCAGCAACAGCCTCAATTCAAATTTAATTTTTTAATGGTTTTTGGCAACTATGTTCAATCAGGTTTTTAAATCAGAACGAAAGAAACTTTTAATGTGACACCCTGTAGGCTATCGTTACGTGTTTCATCCTTCATTTTAGCATATATAGCCTACAATGCCAAACGTCATCTGACACGTCACAAAAGCCATGTAGCAGACATACAGGGTGTAACGTTAAAAGTTTCTTTCTTACTGATTTAAAAACCTGATTGAACATATAGTTGCCAAAAACCATTAAAAAAAATAAATTTAAATTGAGACTGTTGCTGATGTCATTTACCCGTTCATTAGAGCAAATAAAAATCTACTCACGTGAATTTGTTCCAAAATGTGGTACATTGCACGTGCAGAATTACACTTGGTGTTCGTTAATTTGCATGTGCATTGAAAAATGTGGGTCTGCGATGTTAGTGACATTTCGGCCATTGGTTTTCTTTAACTTGCACGTGCATTGAAAAATATCTGAAACGTCACAAAAGCCATGTAGCAAACATACAGGGGTGTAACATAATTTTTTTTATATTTCAATCCGATTTTTTAAACTAAGGTCAACATAGTTGCCAAAAACTTGGATATGTGTATTATTTTTTATATATTCCATTGTTTAGAATAACTGTTTTTAGGGTACTGCTCCCCTTTAAGAAAGCGCTACAAGTTGCCATGTGGCTCCACCCAGTTATCTGTATAGTATTTCACATTTTTACAAGTTTGCAGGTGGTATATATCCTTTATGGCCAGCTTAGCTTATATTAAATTTGACCGATTTTAATGCATTATAATAACAAGAGTAAAAGCAGACATTTTTAGGGCCAATTCACAAAAACATCTGCAGCCTATATAGATTTTTAACTTAATTACAACCCAAAGTTCGTTGTAACAAAATGGAGTACAAGGACCTGCATTTGCCAAAGGACAAAAACATTTTAACAAAATTTTCTATTATTAGAAATTAAAAAATTTTCCAATTACAGATCAATAGATTTAAGACCTTACAGGATGCCTCAGATAATTTTATATGTATAATTTTGCAATAAAAGTTTCATTTTAAGAGTACCTAAGTTATTTCCACAGGGTTCGTACTAAATCATATTACTGGAATTTCCCTGACCATAAACTCAATTTTCCATGACTGTTCTGGCCAAATTTAAAAAAAAAAATTTCTTGCCATTTTAATGGCTTAAAAACTAGCATTATTTTTTGCAGACTTAATTACAATGAAATAGTATACCCATGGAGTTGAATCTCAAGGCTGCTCCTGGTTAGGAAATTTCTCCAGTGGAAGAGCAGCCATTTTGTAGGTCAAAAAATATGCTCCAATATTAAAAGCATTGCATGGATGGTCAGAATGAACCCTGCTTTATAAAATGTCTCAAAAAACCCGTTAATTTTGGAACTGAAATTAAAATTTTAATCAAACTTATCATTATGATTATAATTACTGCAAAATTTTAAAGCCAGTTCTAATTTATACTTTATCTTGCCCATTTAAAAATACATTACCATCATAAAGTAAGACGTCCCCTATAAATGAATTAAAAGAGGTACTACACCCTATTTAAAATTTTTGTTAATGAGTATACATTAAAAAATTATTATTCCTAAAATTTGACGACTATGTTATGCATATTTATTTAAGAAAATATTTAAGAAAAAATGATACATGTACAAAAAAAACCATTGACATCTAATGCAATTTGCACGTGCAATAATCCACATTTTAGAACAAAATCACTTAAGTAGGGACATATCTGTTGGAATGAAATAGCATTGTAAACCCTTAATTAAAATTTATTTAACTTTTTTTAAAAAATAACTACACATTAGATATTTGCGAAATTTTAAAATTAAATTTTTTCTCTTAATACTTTTTCTAGTGTAGTACCCCTTTAACTCAGCAAATATAGAAATAAATTTCTTACAACATGAGTGATAATTGAATAGGAGCAATATGCCAAAACGTATGCAGGTGGAAGTAATATAATACCTCAGGTGTATCATTTACTGAACAAAAAATATTTCATGAAAATGCATTTACAAAACAACAATGAACTAGACTATTGTACTTTCAATGATGTACACTTACTGTACAACATTTATATAACATGTCAAAACCATTTAATGATGTCGATGTGGGATCCTTAACATTTAATAACTTAAAGCAAGTGGGCGCCAGGTTGCCTTGTAACATGTTAAATGCCACATCATATTCTTTTTTTCTATCTATACTAAAAAAAATAACCAGGAAAAGTAATTATTAATTTTCGATTATAATGATCATATTACAGAATTTAGTGAAATTGGCTTGAACACTATTCCAATTTCAATCAGCCATAAAAATATGATTATCATAAAATTTGCCAAAATTTGCATGAGACCCAACTTTCAAGTTTTTGGGTAAATTACAAAAATTTTCCAGGGAAAGTGGAAAGGGCAGGGAGAAGGGGTAGGGGAAGAGGGTGAATGGAAAGAGAGGGAAATGGGGTAAGAAAAAGAGGGAATGAGGGAAGAAGAGGGAAATGGGAAGGGG
>JAQFYV010000780.1:0-10133 GCA_034695065.1 Choneiulus palmatus | reverse complement strand
GAACTATCTCTAGCTCTGTACGGTAAGCTTCAATATTTCTGACTTCATGGTCTGCTAGAACAATGGGACAAGGATATAGTCGTAATGGCACACCCATACTTGTCAGGTGGGCATACAGCGCCTGTCCTCCTAATGAGGAAGTTGACCCCCCATCTAAAATAGCTCGAAAAGGAGAACCCTCAATCTTAATGTCTACTTCTATTAGGGGATCACCCCCCTCAGTAAGGGAAGTTTTTAGGTTTCTTAGGACTTTCCCTCGGAATTTTGACCATATTGGCTCGGACAGGGGGAGGATCTCCATCGGATCTCTCTTTAGATCCACATTTCTTGGGACATGTTCTTACTGTGACGCCAGGGTACCCACATATTCTACAAGCTAGCTTGTTATTGGTTCGATCCTGGTTAGTCTGCCCTCCTCCTGACCTATAGTTGCTACTATAATTATTAAATTTTCTATTGCCATTCTGGTTGCTTGAGGACAGATTGTTGCTACTTGTCTCACGACGTTGCCCCCCATTTGCATTACTGGATGAGTATGATTGAACCTGTTTATTACCATTCTGATTACTGTCCCTGTAATTATGCCTTCCCTGTTGATTACTTCTAGTCCTATCCTCTCGATTTTTCTCGAACTTCTTCCTATCACCCTGATTTTCCTTAACACTGGGATTATTAGTCCTTAACCTCAATGACCTATGATTAATTATCTGGAACCGGTCGCCAAGACCCTTCCCCTTATCCTCCTGCGGCCATTTCCCCGCATGGCTCAATCTTTCTTCGACGGAAGTAGCCTCGACTGACAATTGCTCGATGGTATGAATTCCATCGGGTTTTAATTCTCTTTGAATTATGGGGTGAAGTCCGCCATGGATTATTTCGGTCCGAGTACGTTCATTTACTTCGTGACTAATATCTGCAAATTTATCTCCCATTAAAATGATGTAATCTAGGGAAGGTTGTCCATGGCGTTGCCCTAGCTGGATGATTTCCATCCACAACGCTACATTTGAATGCTTGGGTTCATACCTTAATGTCAATAAAAAACTAGCTTGTTTCCAGGTCTTAATGCCTCTTAATCCAGCTTCCCACCAACGGCGGGCTTCTCCTTCAAGCAACCACATCATTACGTCCAACATAATTACGTCTGACAATTTGTGTCTTTCTCTAACCATATTAACGGTTGACATCCAACCTCTGAAATCTGCTTTCTCTCCTTTAAAGGTGCTTACTCGTTTGAATGCTTCAACAGCGAGTTTGTAGGGTGCCCGTCCGCCATCTTCTTCCCCACCTAGTGGAATCCCGGTGGAGGTCGCTCCTACCAGTCCGGTAGGTTCGACCAGAGACCCCCCCATCGGTGGTCTCCGATATATTGTTATATTTCCCCCAGACGGATTCCCGGGTGGGTACGAAGCATGTGCCGGGCTCCCTCCAGACCCCCTAAATTCCTGATCTTCCTGTTGCTGGGAATTCCTGTCACTACCTAATGTTTCAGGGTCCCAAGTTTCGGGGATGTCTGCATATCTGCCTGTACACGTGCAGGACCTGTGCGTAACACTTCTAAAATCTCATGTACTTGTTCTTGCAATTGAACTATTTTCCGGGGTACTTCTCCCCAAAGGGCCCCCTGCATACCCCCCTCAGCTGCCTGTTGCAATGTTTGCCTGAGGAGGTCCCAATGAATAGGGCTATGTTTTAATTCTAACAACTGTGGAGGTAACATAGCCATCCACCTATCTTCGAGATTTTCCTCGGACTCGTACTCATCACCTTCTGTACTCTCTTCTACGGGAGTATTTGGATGAGACATTCTCAACTAGCTTGTTATGATGAACAATACTTGTATAAAATATTTAGGAGCTGACTTACGGTATATAGCTCTACCCTTTAGGTTAACCTTAATTGCTAGAAGATAGTGTAAGAACACCTAACGTAACTAGCTAGTGAAGCTAATTGGGACTTGCTCTGGCCAGAAAACAATGTACCAAATAAAAGCTTACGAGTATCAATAAGAATATAGGGTAAATTAACCCACTTGAAATCTGATACTGAATATGATTATATTTTATCCGTCAAAAACAACCTCAACACAAGTTGATTTAAAAAAAAATGTATCCCCTTTTACACTGGTAAACCTAGGGTAATAAGCTTAGGTATATACCAATACCTTTAATTATATAAAGAAGTCTAATTAGTTTTGGCGTAAGGCAGTCCTGGCTGTCGCTTGCCCGAGAATTTCTAAACTGGAGAAAATTCTCTAAAATAATTAAATTACCTAACTCTTAAATAATATCTCACTGGGGAGATTCTAAATCCCCGCAGTACTCGCTAAGCTTTTCCCAGCCTTATTACTAACGGGGCCCCACGTTGGGCGCCACTTATTGTGGGCCAAAAACCAATAGGTTGCAAAAACCCTAGCTTGTTCCACAATTATAAAATAAAAGATACTAAACCGTGTCTATACCTTAAGAGAGTATTATAAAGTATTTTCACTCACGTTTTCTCCTTGCAGGTGATGTCTCGGTACTGCTGACTTCCACGAGGACTGAAGGATGACTGAAGAATGAGTGATTGCTGATTCGCTGCACTTCGTTGAAATAAATTGAAAGTACCACTTTTGTATGATTGAGAAATAAAGTGTCGACACAACTCGTATGTAAAGGTTTAAAAATTAATGTAACTGTTTATTCTCGCTCTTAGGTACAAAAATAAAGTCCCGCATGCAACGGACTATGTAAAATATTAAAACATATTCAAATTCAAAACAAAAGGAACAGATAATCCAAAGTTCCTAGTCCTGAGAGGACTTTCTAGACTTCTTAGCCTACAAAAAGAAAGAGCAAGAATGGAATGAATAAAATGAGATTTTGGTGCTTCTTATATACCCCAGTGGATTGCACCACTGGGGTAACATGTGCTGAAAAATAATGTGCTAATTAGACAAAAACACAACAATTATATTGCTCCATGTTGTGCAAAAACGTCCTTTCTGGTGCAATATTGATGGCATTGCACCAATGGTGCAATGGACGCCATGGACTAACGTTACACCAGTGGTGCAATAGACGTCATAGACGTCTGTGTCATTGCACCAGTGATGCAACTGAGATCCGCGTCCCTTGCACCATCGATGCAACAGGGGATCGACGCCATATTGCGCAATAATCCCCCATGACGCCATGGTGGTGCAATAGCACCCCCATGACGTCATATATGGTATTGGATAAAAGGGGCAAAAAGGGACAAAAGGGGTGCCGGTATACCCCAAAACCCCCCTCACCTGATGGCGACCAAGGGGAGAAAAAGGGTCACTTACCCTGGGGAAGATCGGCAAAAAGGGCTCCGAAAGTAATGGCCATATGCGCCAATTCATCCTGGGTAACCAAGGCGAACGGGGCTGGCGGCGCGAAACCCGGAGAAAAGGCAGTGGCCAGACGCCGAAAAAAAGAAATTGGGTAACACCCATCAAAGTGGGTGGGGGAGCATGGCAAACCCATAAAAACACAGTGGCAGCAAGGACACAACCACGCCACGAAAGGATGAGGACGAAGGGAAGCCCACCAATCAAAATCGGGGCACAGGAGTGGATGTTGAGGCAAGTAGGTAAAGGAACCCTCAACAAGCGGGATGAGAGGGGGGTCCGAGATGGGAGCGGTAATGGAGGGCGCCAGACGTCGCCAATCACCCACAGAACGAGTGGAGGATGCGGCTGAGGATGAGGAGGACCTAGAATCAGGAGAGGGAAGAGCAAGAAAAGAAGGAAAAGGGGGACCATACTGCAGGTTCCCCCGAAAAGGAAATGGGTTCCGGCGACAAGGTTATGATGGACACTGGCGACGGCGACAGAAGCACAAATATCCGGAGAAGGCGCCGGCAGGTCGTCCTCCGTGAGGTCAATGACCTCCGGCGATGGTGGTGGCGGCGGTGGTAGCGCACGAACCGGCGGAGGAGGCACCGCCTCCGGGTCATCAGACGGGACTTCAAAAGAGTCAGAAGCCGAAGATGCCGACGTTGATGAAGCCGGAAGGAATGAGGACTCTGATGAAGACGAAGTCCAGACGGGCACGGGTGGGCGCAACGGCACGACTGGCATGGGAAGGTCAAGAGGCCGCCTGGAATGTAGGATGTGTACATTCTGCCAGAAGTGCTGGCCCATATTCGCCGGCAGACGACGGACCAACTCGTCCGCCATCTCTCTGGCTTCTCCCTTCAATTCTGTACAAGGAGAAAGTAAAATGCAAAACTTACAACAGAAATTGAAACATGCAGAAAGGATAGTACTTCGAAGCAGTAATAGATAGTCGTACAACATGCATGCAATAGGCAAAAAGTTAGTATAATGGATCATAGTATCTCATAAAGTAACTAAAAGATAATCATCGAAAATATCTTAAAGATAAAAGAAAGACAAAGACAGAATGTCTTAGAGAATAGCATAAAATACGTGTATAACAAATATTATGTACCAAACGTAACATAAATGTAAGAAGCAATTCCGTCACTGCAATCAAAAATAAAAATCGAAAAAACTAATAAGTCCCAGATTTCCTGGGTAACCCCCAACACGTGAAAAGTGCTCTGGTAAACAATCACTTAGAAACATGCAGTTAACGAAATAAAAGAATAAAAGGCCAAGTCAGAAAAAGAAAATAGTAGGACCACCTAAAAACATCAAAATTTCCTCAAAATTTGTGTTCAAAAATTCAAAACATTAAAAAACCTTCAAAATAATCTGTTACTCTATGAGGAAAAGACTTTGTGAATAACCCTAACAATGTATATATGAACGCACGATAGGCAAAGTTGAAAAGTGCCCAAAACGTACAACATGGTACAGTCGACAATACAAGGAAAAGAACAAGCCAGAACTTTGTGAGTGACCCTACCTTCATCTGTAAGATGTGTGCAACGCGCTATTGTGTTTTCAGTAAGAAAAAGGCACTCGATGAAGAAGCAAGTGAACTTTGATCGAAAGGACCAATTATAGGATTAAACTGACACAACAAAATGGAAAGAACTGAGGTAGGACCTAGTATTTATAGGAAAATTGTAGGGGCCTCAGTTTAAGAGGGTAAACAGATGGGCTAAAAAGATTGTGTATATGTTTGTCTCAAAAAGGACTGTAACAGTAATTAAAACTAAGACAAAATTTCATTGTGGCAATTTAAGACTTTAAATTTCAATTAAAGTGACAGGGGCCGGATCGATTTCAAAGAGATCAAACGGGACCCCCCCCCATTCATAACCCATCCATAAAAAAAAGAGTAACAAACTTGCAAGTAAACATTGCAAGAATGTCTACATATGGAAATGTCTACATATGGAAGTAATTTCAACTTGGTCAACTTGACCGGATGTTGCGAGAAAAAATGAAAATACTATTTCGGAAAACATAAAAAAGGGGAAAAAAACATAACGTTTTCCTCAGAAAAGTGAAGAGAGAATGTGCCGACATATAATGTAAACAAAAAGAGAAAATACCAACGTTGCTTAAAAGAAAACATGGCCACTTTGTAAACATACTCATTAACAATACTAAATGAGAATGTTTTTGAATGGATTTAATTCTTATACCTCAAATGAAGGATAATTAACCTACTCTGTGTACATCAAATAGTCTATACTAAAAATAAAACCATTTCATAGCCTTGAGTTAACCCATTGAATATTCCTTACACGGGTAACCAAATATATCTATAAAATTAAGATTCATAACACAATGAATTAGAATACAACAATAAGATCGACTATAGGCTTATTTTAACTTACAAAATTGAGACTGAACTCTATATTAATGCCTAATTTCGTCTATGGGAATGCCCAAAATCTATAATTATAAATTATTCTAGTGACACTGCTGTCCCTTTAACAACCATTTATATCTGATTTATTAAGACGAGAGAAAAGATTTTCTATACGTCTTATTGACCTATTTCCATAATAACTATTGTGAACGTGTGTACTGAAAAAGGCCTAAACTTACACATGCCCTCCCTATTTTAAGTTTCTTTATGGGCATTAATTAGTGACATTGATACTCTGGTATAAGAGCCCTATGTATAACCTATAATGGTATTCATTTTCACCTAATTCAAAATTAAAAATGTAATATTGCTAAATAGCTAAATAAAAAAAAATATATTAAATAAGCTATTTATTGTCCCAGGGATAGAATAATCCCTGCTATATTGGACAATCTTTTTGGCAATTACTCAGTGAGAGTGTTTTTCTTTAAAGGGGCTGTAACATTGTACACCTTAAAGGGGATATGTATGTCTGGATTGGAAAATGCTAACAACTCATTAACTAGAGAGTCATAATCCAAGATTTCCCCATTATTATAAAAACATGGATGAATGGGATCTGGATATTTGGGCATTAAACTCAACGGAACCCTTCTTTGTAAGGCCAATTCTGTGGCACTACAAACCTTAAATACTGTGGTTTTCTTGTAATTATTTTGATTTTTGCATGCTTTATTTAAATTTTTGAGTTCCCTAAAATGGTCTACCAACAGCATTTGGCGCATTTTCCACCATAAACATGAATCGTCCGGAAACTGATTCTGGACATACAAAAATGTTAAATCCCAGATTTTCTTATAATCTTTCAGATTATTCTGGGCCTTATATTTATTTATTTTCTCTAAATCTGGCTCTAAGTATAAATAGAGAAATCTGGCAGGTAATTTACGAATACCTTGTCTAAGCCTAGGATCCCTTTCCCTGACTTGCATGGGTACTGTATTTAAAGGGGACTTTGTTTCAAATTCCTTACGTTCTCCCTGTTGCTTCCTAGATACCGTTCTTAACTTATTTTTTCCTACCTTTTCTTTCTTTTCAGGTTTTTCTCTCTTTTCAGGTTTTTCTTCCTTTTCAGGCTTTTCTTTCTTTTCAGGTTTTCCTTTCTTTTCAGGTTTTCCTTTCTTTTCATGTTTTTCTTTCTTCTTAGGTGACCTTTTCGTCATTAGATGGACCGGTGCCTCTACAGGACTTTCTTCGATGGACTTGGCCAAAGGAAATCCAGGAACTTCGTCAACATCTGGGGCCATGGAAAGATCCGAAGCGTGATAGGTCCCCAGGTCGACTCGCCGCACTGGGTCCCACACTTGGTAAGTGGTTGGTCCAATAATTTTCGAAATGACGTATGTTCCGTCTCTTTTTGGGGCAAATTTAGCAGTTATCCCCTTCTTTTTTGAGCTCAAAATATGGGTTTTTAATAGTACCAGATCCCCAACAACATAGTGGTCAAATTCCTTAATAACATTGGATTGACGTCTACCATCCTGAGCCTTTTCCAAAGCATCTTTTGCTTGTATTAGGGTAACTGCTGTATCTAACAAAAAATCTGTGACTGAGGTCTTAAGAAAGCCTGGGTCGTGACAAAACTCTGCAAATTCTAGCAGAGAGTCACGTGGTTGGCACACTTCTCGCGCATAAGTTAATAACACAGGTGAATGGCCAGTCACGGAACTAACAGCCGTGTTCATGGCCCATCTTATATGAGAAACATGCAAATCCAACTTGTCATGTTCATTTTGTACAGCAATTGCTAATTTATGCTTAAGATCGCGATGCTTGCGTTCCACCGGGTTAGCCTGTGGATGATAATTAGCAATCCGTTGCAATTGAATATTCATACTGTGCGCGACTTGTTGAAACACCGCGGAAATGAACTGTGTGCCATTGTCACACCTTAATGCTTTCGGAAAACCGAATCTTAAAAATATCTCGGTTGTCAATATGCGAGAAATGGCTTCAGCCGTTTCCTTTTCTAACGAAAATAATTCAAAATAGCCCGTGGCTACATCCATTACTGTAAAGAGGAAAGTGTGTTTCTGAGCTGTGGTGGGGAGTGGTCCCACTAAATCCACACTGAGTATCTCAAAGCGCTCTGGTATTGGAGGACTTAATGCATATGTGCCTCCTACTTTATTCTTAGGTTTATATTTTTGACACGGGATGCACTTGCCTACGTATATGGACACATCTAAGCACATCCCTGTCCAGTAATATTTTGTCAAAATTCTGAGACAGGTACCATTAACACCAGGGTGACCTGCCTCAGGGGTGGAATGATTCCACCTGATAATTCTCTGAACCATACTTTCAGGTACGACTAACCTTGGTTCAAGGGAAAATTGACTACTTAACATGCGGTACAAACTTTTCTCTTTCAACGTATAACCTCGGGTTAAGAAGACTCCCTGCTCCACCTTATCTTTAGGTTTTCCTGATTCTAGTAGCAAAATAATTTTAGACCAAGTCGGATCCGCCATTTGCATTTTCCGAAACTCATCTCGTGATATTGGTCTTTCATCTACCAACAACTGGTGTACTACCACTACGGGATTTTTATGACCTGTGGGTCGTAATAAAAGATCAGCGACTACGTTCAATTTCCCTTGTATATAATCAATATTAAAATTGTAATTCTGGACGGACAATGCCCATCGAGCCAATCGTCCAGAAGGGGTGGTTAGAGACATTAACCACCTTAAGGGCCTATGGTCCGTATGTATAATAAACGGCATACCATCTAAATATGGTCTAAACTTTGAAATTGCCCAGATTACAGCTAGGGCTTCTCTTTCAATAACTGAATAATTTTTCTGTGTTGGATTAAATTGCTTTGAAGCATATTCGATAACCCTCTCATCGCCCTCTTCCTCTTGCACCAGCACTGCCCCCATGGCCTCCCCACTTGCATCTGTGTACAAATGGAAATGATCCTTGAAATTGGGTTGAGCCAATATTGGGGCTTCACATAATTTTTGCTTTAAAGTATCAAAAGCATCCTTGCATTTTTCATCAAAATTAAAAGGTACATTATTCCTTAACAGGGTGTTGAGAGGTGCAGCTATGTTAGCTAGGTTTGGGATAAATTTCCCAAACCAACGACAGGCTGACACGAAGGATTTCACCTGGGTAGTGTCCACAGGATACTGTTAGCCTAATATTGCATCTATTTTCTCCCGACATGGACTGATTCCATCAGGGGAAAGAAAATGACCAAGGAATTTTACTTGTGCTTTAAACAAATGGCATTTCCTACGCTTCAAAAAGAAGTTATGGTCTCTTATTAATGTGAAAACTTTATGGAGGTCTATCAGATGCCCCTCGAAAGTGTCTGAAGCTACCAATAAATCATCCTGAAAAGGATCTGACGTTACTTCAGGAAGATATCTCATCATCTTCTCTACTACCCTCTGACAATGCGCCGAGGAATTGCGCGCTCCCATTGGCATTCTTGTATACCTAAACAAACCCTTGGGAATAGCAGTGGCAAAGTACTTTCGTGAATCTACTGAAATGGGAATCTGCCAATAGCAATTAGTCAAATCAAATGTTGTCATAAAGGGTTTCCCCCGCATACGAGCTAATATGTCAGCTATGCGGGGTAAAGGATACACATCTGGTATCGTAACTTTATTTAAACGCCTAAAGTCTGTGACCAATCTAAACTCAGTTGCCGTATCATTTTTAGCAACCAACAAATAGGGTGCTGCCCACTCTGATGAACAAGGCTCTTAAGTACCCTTTCTCTAAAAGTTCCTCTAATTTTTGATCCATAATCTTCCGTTTGGCGGGTGACACTGAATAGGTTCTTTGTGCACTAGGTGGTGCACCTACCATAATTTCTATGCTCTAGCATCAACATGAGAATGACCTGTGGGTTCTCCGAAGAGATCAGCAAAGTCACTCAACAAGTCTTCGACCTTTTGTTTTTGTTCTGGCGATAGGGTGGTAGCCTCATCTTCTCGTAGCCTACCTGCCTCACTAAAGGTGTTTATCTGAATTTCAGGCTCTGATTTCTGATCTACAAGTGGTACTACCTCATCTTGACTATCCGAAGAAGGTTCTTTATATAAGTGTAAATGGGACTCCCCATAAAACCACCACCTCTTTTGGAGGTGGTCTACTACGATGCCTGCCTTCTCTAAGAAATCAAGACCTAACAGAATCGGGGTATTAGTAAAGGTGGGAACTACTATCATAGACACCTGAAATGAATGCAGATCTAAAACTATCTCTACCTCTGTACGGTAAGCTTCAATATTTCTGACTTCATGGTCTGCTAGAACAATGGGACAAGGATATGGTTGCAATAGCACACCCATACTCTTAAGGTGGGCA
>JAQFYV010000779.1:0-10135 GCA_034695065.1 Choneiulus palmatus | reverse complement strand
AACAGCGGTTAGATATTAGTACCTGACCAGTGCAGTAAATAAATAAAATGACCACCTCAAAAGACAATAGAAATATTCGACCCCATGGTATATTTAAACAAACAAAATCGCAATTCTCCAATTTTCCCATTAAGTTATAAATATCTAGCAATGTTCTTAATTGAAATGCTCCATTAAGCATTTGATGGGAAAATGGCAAAATCTTTAGTTATTTCCAAACGATATATATAGAACATTAAAGGATATACACTGTAGTTGTTGGCTGTTATATATATATATATATATATATATATATGTATTATGGGACACCCTGTAATGCTGGGCGACGTCAATTGATGACGTAATCCTTCTTCTTGGACAATGTTAAGGCCAAGAAGAAGGATTTTGTCATTGACTGACGTCACTTGCCGCCACTTCCATAGAACCGTTTTTATGTTTATTTTATAGGCCTATATGCTCTAACATTTAGAAAAAAAAACTTTTAGGGTGGACTTCCCCTTTAACATTTGTACTGCACTGCCACTCATATGCTAGCATCACATTCGAAATGTAATCTGAATAGCCATCAGAGCTGTTGAAATATCAGCAAGGAGTACGTACATTCCGAAAATTCTAGAAAATTAATCAGAAAATTCATGAGAACTGCCGAATTCAAAAAAAATGTTCGGAATGTACACGGATGAGAGGAACTGCATGATATAAAAAACTTTTAGGGTTTGGTTTATCTCACTTTTTTAAAACACAGCAAAACAGAACACATATTTCATTTTTTTTTAAATTACATTTCTTTTACACTCTTAGTTTTTCATAGGTGACCAGAATATATAGTCAAATCTTTATACAAGATCAATATGAATTATTACCAGCCGGATGCAGTTTTCACTTTTATCCCTGTTTAGTTATTTTAGTTTAAAAAAAAAGAAATAATGAATAGCTGTTTCCACACCGAAAAAAATCTCTAGCTGAAATGCACCATATGGTATAGTCAAAGTAAATTCTCATGTCTAGAGTGTGTCAAGTAATACTGTGAAAAAATAATGAATGCTTTCTTACAGTTTATGAAAAAAATTGAGCATATATGTAGGCCCTACACTAAAATATTTATTAACATAATTTTAATATACAATTTCCCCATTGTTTTTCAAATTCATATTAGTTTTGCGTTAGAATTTCAATCTAATTGGTTATACATGGTTCATATGCTGAATGAAATTGGGCTTCCCTGAATTTCCCTGACCATTAGTACAATTTTCCCTGACTTTCCCTGACCATTAGTACAATTTTCCCTTACTTTCCCTGACCAAAATTAAAAAAGTTCCCGACTAAAATAAAATTTCCTTGTACCGAATGAAATTTAAAATTTAATTAAATGAATGAATTTAAATAAAAAATCACAATTAAATGTTACATTCTTGGAAAATGAACTCAAAGTACTGCACATGGATATTGCATTAAATTTTTCATGACATACAAATTCACTTATTAAATTTCCCTGACTTTATGCTCTTTTGAAAATTTTAGAGCATGTCAAGAAAAAACTATACAAGCGTGGTATATAACACCCTTTACACCTCCAGTGGTTTTCCAGTGACAGTGACGTGTCACCCTTTCTTCCTGATTTTTTTAAATAAACTACGCTGAACATAGTTGCCAAAATTTTGATATGGTCCATTTTTGATATGCTCTATAGTTTAGAAATAACCCTTTCTGTGTATGTCATTCCCCTTTAATCACTACATTTTGTGCTCATAAAAGTTTTTGTTACGGAAACAATTTCAATGAAAGTAAGTGTATATGCTTTTGGTAAAATTTTACAAAAAAAAAAATTCTTTCCATTTGGACCATTGATTTTTTACCTGTTATTTTCATGGCACCTAGCGGAAATTCAAAGCTATCAATTGGGCATTTGAATCCACAACCATTGCATTAATTCGCAATAAATATAACTTTCACGTTTGAAGCAGTCTTAGTGCATTAACATTTCATCGCAATTTAGTTTGAAAAATACGTTTTCATGCAGTTTCATTTCCCAAAATCGAAATAATGTAACGATAAATCTTTCGCAGTAAGTGTTCTGGTATAATGTTTTTGTACAAAAGTTCAAAATTGAAAAATTTACATAGGAAATACATGCAGAATACGCCATTAAACATTGAGCTTATACCATGTATAGTTTTTCTTTAATATTCATATACCATATATTTTATTATTTTGTTATTTAAGCATAAATAATTTTACATCAGTTTTACTCAGGAACTGTATTTAGTTCTACTTTTAAGCATTGCATATATTTAAGTCTATAGGCCCGAACACTTACATGTATACATGTATATTGGCTTATGAATGTCCACAGGACAGCATAGCCATGTTTTGCAAAACAGGCCCATTTGTCATATTTAAGGGGGGATGATGCATGTGTCAATGGCCCAAAATACACTACAGCTCGACAACCAATGGGTCCACAAACATAATAAAAATAACAAATTGAAGATTATTCTAATATGTAGAGGTGGTGTATAGAAGCCCTTTTCTTAAAAAAAAAATATGTCAATAAGTTAATAAAATATAAAATATGGTCGGATTTTTAATAACCTTTTTCTGCCTTTCAATACATAAATTTTTTTTAAATCTTGGAGTCCGTTTATATCATGCAATTGATTTTCTCTTCGATGTATAGTATTTTTTGTCTTTAAAAAAAAAATACCTTATTTGTTGCGGTAATTTGCAAAAACTTTGATATTGCATGCTTATTTTTTCGAAAATCGTACATTTTCGTGCAAATTCGCCCCCTATACCAACCGTTAAAAGTATACTGAAGGTGCATTTTTTAAATGGCATTTCATACTTTCACTTTTTACACCCTGGTTGTGCTGCCATCTAACGATCCAGAATCGCAGCCAGGTTTTACCATCATCCTCACTTAAGTAAGTTAATATAGTTAAATGGTAAGTAACTATTAAGGATGCTTGGATACTATACCACCTAAAAATCAATAGTTTTCAGAGTCTAAACTTTTCACTAAAGTAATCCAATTGTTTATATAACACTGCTTGCGATAGAATTCACACACTGGATAACACTGAGTAAAGGGTCAGACTTTCAGTTAATTGATTATCACTTCCACGGTCAATTTTGATGGATAAAGCGCATTAGTCATCGATCTTCTAAGAGGGAATGCAACCTTCACAAAAAGTTATTTCTAAACGATTGAGCACATAAAAATAGTCCATATCCAAATTTCGGCAACTATGTTCAGCCTAGTTTATTTAAAAAAAATCAGAAGAAATATAAAGACGTGGTAATAAAAACACTATACATCTCCAGTAAATGCATGCATGATAGGAACGTGACGTGTCATCCAGACGAAAACCTCTTCTTTCAATGCCCTTATTGGCCAAGAGGTTTTCGTCTGAATGACACGTCACGTTCCTAGCACTGGAGGTGTAAAGGGTGTTTTATATACCAAATTTTTAAATATATTTCTTTCAGATTTTTTTTAAACTTGGTGGAACATAGTTGCCAAAATTTGTATATAGATTATTTTTTGATATGTTTTATAGTTCAGAATTACCTTTTTTTTAAGGTACCATTCTCTTTTAAAACTGACAGTGCAGTATAAACTGTCATGACCACATGTTCAACTACTTGACCATTGATCAATTATGTTCTGAAATGTAATAGTTATATACAGTGTTGACACCACAATTGACATCAGACATTAAAGAGGCTAGGCCTACATGTGTTAAAATTTGGATGTTACCTAATGCATTTTCATTTCAGGATGATGTCTGGGTAGTGTTACACTATTTGATACGATAACTAGGAACTAGTGTTAAGTAGGCCTACTGACAATCTGGTTAAAGATGAATACACCTACAACCCTCAGAAAAAGTTATTTCTAAACGATTGAAACTATGTTCAGCCTAGTTTATTTAAGAAAGAAAAATAAATAAATAAATAAATAAACATGCACGGTATAAAACACCATGCACACCTCCAGTGGTATGAACATGACGTATCATCCAGACGAAAACCTTCATATTGGCTAATAAGAGCATTGAAAGAAAAGGTTTTGTCTGGATGACCATGCAGTCATGCACGTTCATTCCACTGGAGGTGTGAGGATATTTTATGCCGTTTTTAAGTTTCTTTACTATTTATTTTAAAAATAAACTAGGCTGAACATAGTTGGCAAAATTTGGACATAGACTATTTTTGATATGCTCTATCGTTTAGAAATAACTTTTTCTAAGGGGTGCATATACCTTTAAATGGATTGTGTATAAAAGAAGCAATTCACACACCAGAAAGACAAAATATTATGAAAGTACACGTGACTTACCATGACAGCACGTTGAAATTCCTTAGAATGTCACCAGGGCAATGGGTAATCGCCTCGTTTTTGTCAGGCGCCGCAATTTTTCATTCCAAATCCATATAATTGCACTACAAAAACAAAAACAATACTCTCTTTTCAGACTGAAGTAATTAAAAGAAAAAAATTGCTTTTGCAAAAAAAAAAATGTTAAATAAACACACAAAATAAAGTGAAGTACTTTTCCAAATATTATAAATGTTATATAAAAAGGTTTTCAGTAACTGTTTCCAAAACAAGCTGCATGAAAAAGTGCTGATGTGATTTCGGTTCAACTTGTTTAACAATTCTCATATCCAATAGCAGGGAAGATGGAAGCATTCATTGCAAAGGGATGCAATAGGCAAAATGTTATCCTATACTATTGCGCATGCGTTGACCCAACCCAAACACCAACCTGTTTAATAGCTGAAGCCACAAATATATTAACTGCCAATTGCTCTGATGCAAAAAATTCCAAGAAATTAGACAAGTGACAATTTTCACTTATTAAGGAAAACCTATAAAAAATACAGAAAAAACTGAACATCTCAAGACTGTGGATATATACATTTTTACCCATTTTGTAATTATCATTTTACTTTTACATTTCCTCCTAAATTTCATCGTATGAAAAAAAATGTCTGCTCTTCTCGGTAAATCTGCAATTGATACTTGTTTTCATATCAATATTTTCCAATAATAGCGACCTTAATATATCTCGGACACATGTTGACATTTGATGTTGTTAGCAAGGCTAAAAATTACACATTGAGGTTGCCAAAACATTTTGGATATATCACTTTTGCTGTTCTATCGCTTAGAAATCACTTTTAAGATACCGTTTCAATACCATACGAGCTCGTATATCAGAATTATTTCCTATAACAAAAATAAACATTTTAGTAAAATAGACCAGTAGTAATATTGAAAAATATCAAACATTTGTTCGAAATCCACAACTATAGCCAAAGCCTTGAAATAAAAATAAAATAATAATTACATTTAAAATAAGTCTCTACAGGCCTAATTTATAAGTTTCTATGACCCTCAATATGGAATATTGTACATTAATTAAATGTAAAAATGTACATTAATTAAATTTCGAGGCATATTTTCGGTTTAACTCTCCCCAAACATTCAGAAAGCCCCTCTCCGAAATAAATCGTAAATCCGTCACTGATATCATGTATTGATTATCAAAATCACAAATTAAATCAAATATTGGATTTTAATCTCTGTAAACAGCACAACTCAAGTTTACATTGAAATAAAAATTTCAATTTATTATGCAATACACTTGCCCCAAAAATGTAAGAGCTTTGCCAGTGACACAATTGCATAGAGTCTGCAAAGCCAGTGGCAAACTAACCTAATATTTGAGGCATCTACAGAAAATGTAATCAAAAATACACATTGAACTGAAGAAATCACGAAATGGTTCAGGAATCTTAAGTGGGCAAGTCTTCGGAAAGAAAATTACATAGGCCTACATTTCATATTTGAGAAATAGCCTATACATGTCAATATGTGCCTTGGCCATACTACAGACAGGTGAAGGGAGATATATATTTTTACACCTATTTTGCTTCATTTCGTGCAAGAAATTTCAAAAAATAGTATTCCTATTTGTTATTTCATAACTTATAGTGGATTTTGCTTGGGCAGGAATTTAATTTCACTATTCCGATTTGTCCACAGCTGTTTTCTTATAAATTAGGCAAGTATTTTTACATACAATTCATTTCCTTCGAATACTTTACCATTTGCATAAGGTATATATAATAATACTTGCAAACTGCATTTTTTTTTAAAAAAAAATATAATAGCTGAATTATATTATATAAAAATTATCTTTAAGAAAACGAAGACATTGAAAAAATGTATACGTCAACGAATTTACATAATGTTGAAAATCAATACATCTTTTCCTTGCACTTAGTTAATTGCAAGCGAAAAAAAATAAGAGAAACATTACATATCTTAATTGCCATAAAAATAGCTAATAAAACATGGGGGAAAAAATCCTATTTTAACAAATTTATTAAGACTCAGATACAAGAAGAATGAAATGCATCCCAAAGGCCATTTTCTCGAAATATCATGGTCAAAGTTCATACAAATGCATGGGGATTTAGCCTTCATTAGATAATGTCTCTTATTATAAATTATAGCATTAAATGCATGAATATGATGTAAGTACATATAAACATTTTAACATTATTTTAACATCCCTCAAAGCAACGCCTTAATCCAAAACAATTTTCAAACAAATATGAAAAAAGGAATACCGTGGCCAAGCCCATACATGACGTCCCGAATCTAAGAAAAATCACGTGATCTAGCCTCTTCATAATAGAATTGATGAAAACCCCCACACGTTTATACTGTGAAAATATACATGCATGGGAGTGTTAGTATAATTGACATTTTTTATGACACTGATGAATTGTGCATGGATGACTCAAGATTTCAAGCCATGAAGACGTTTTGGCAAATTTTGTTATAAAATTATAAGCCTATTTAATCAGCCTATCATATAACCGTGATTTTAATATACAGCGCATTCCTCAACGTGTTCAAAAAGTAGTTTCTTTTTTTAAGTTGAGGTCAACGCGTTGACTCAACAGTTGAGGCTGTTGCAATAAGCAACAATGCTCAACATGAAAAAAGAAAGTTGCAGGCATTTTGTTGAGGCAGCTAAGTGGGCGTGGCTTATGTTACAGACGAATTTCAGCATGTTAACAGTTCTCGCCATTTTTCTTTTTTGCCCAATAGCCGACGACGTGCTCAACATTTTTGTGAGTATATATAGTTTCTTTTTACATGGTAATATTGCCTCAACTCAAGCTCAACAAAGTCAACGACTGGTGAACATGTCGTTGAATAAAGGGATGCGCTTAACTTAATGCCCTGTTGTAAGTTATTTAGTTTGAATGTTTAATCATTTTATTTAATGGGGAAGGCACCAACATTTGCTCTTAAACGAATGGACAATATAGTTAAAAATGTTCATACTACCTAGAAAACAGCTATATTCTGTCCAAATAAATAATTAAAAGTTGAATTGCACTTGAAAATGATGCGAAGCTTTTCATAAATCACGTAATATAACCGATAATCTCGTGTTGTCTCGTGAATGGAAGAAGCAGGAAGTTTCCCACCAAAAAAAAAACAACAACAACGAAACAGCGCATGTGCTGACACGTAATCGCTCTATCGTTTCAAACAAACTTTTTCTGAAGGTGGGCTTCCCCTTTAAAAATTGTCTTCAACTATCACCTGTATAACAAAACGGTCATTGTGGAAGACTATACACATGCAGAAATGTGACGTCAGGGTGCCGAAATAAGCATAATTTGCCAGAAATTAATAGATTCCAAATTCGACCACATGGTGAACATTAATGAAGATGGGGACAGAAGCAGAATGCTTAGTATAGCCTCTCTTTATATCTGCTATGTGGTCGAATTTGGTATATTTGTTATGTTTAATATATATATATATATATAGATTTATGTTTAAAAGCATATTCTGTTTTACCCAGCTCAATCTTTTGTTGAACAGTATTATCCCCTCGAGCGTTTGATATACGACTCTCTGCATGAGCAATATTCAACATAGAAAGCAGAACTTTTAATAATAACTTATACTATTTATTATAATTCCTACACAATGCAAAAAATTTTCGGCCTTAATAATTTCCATTTTAATCTTATTTATGAATTATTTTCACATAATGCCTAGATTTGTAATCTGATTCAGTTTATTTACTTGCATCCACAAATATCAATACTTTAGGTATGTTATACTGAAAATACTCTCTTCATTGTAATTCCGATCTCGTTTTGCAATAACAAAAATTCCCTATATATAGGGCACAACAACTATAATAATATAAAAATATAAATATGCAGGTTATTTGATATATTGTACTTAAAAGTAGAAGTTATATATGAGACTATCTGCATGCCAAACCAAATACTAAAACCAAAACAACTTTTGTTTTAGAAAATCTATAACAGTTGCAACACATATGATATTTGGCACGGTAATTAAGGTTAATGTGTGGCTTATAACTTTCTGTAACGATAAAATCTATTACTTAATAATTTCTGTATTTTTTCACCACTCCATTCCTTTTAATTAAAACTTTTGTATTACAAGCTAATTTATGTTTCTATTTAAGATTGTCAATTACATCTGTGAATATGTCAAATCTCTAAAAAAAATGCTTTTATCATCTATAAATACTCTTATACTTGCTATTAATCATTTTAAGCATAAAACCTATGATATGATTTACTGCATCCATGTAGCTTTGATTTCTATTTGATTCTTCAATCTTATAATTGATGCTGGGGCAATGTACTACAATTTATTGATAACAGCACGTCTGTGGAAAATCATAAACTACATTTTGAGTTCTCTGTATTGATTAAATAGAAAAGGCAGAAAAAAATGAAATTCGGGGAAAACAATTGGATGATTAAGATCAGATTTTATTTCCTCATTTTTTTATATAGATTGACTGTCGCTTAGGGGGATTCTGATATTAAAACAATTCAGCCTGAATTGCACGACTCATATACATTATATACATCAATGTTGAATTTGGCATGGCAAAAAAACACAAAAGTAAATTATAAGATTCAAAACAAAGATTAATATTCCCTCAGCATGCATAGGCGCATACGTTCCTACTTACAAGATGACAAATTTTGACATCAAATTGTGTATTTGTTTTCATTGAAAAATAAATACTGATTTAAATTTAATATAAACTAGAACTCATATCTTCCACAAAAATAAAATTAAAAAAAATAAAAATTACATATATATTTATATCAAAATGAAATATACACACACTTCCCAATATATATTTACATACACATTTTATTTACTTTTTTCCTTCGTTCAATAAATTGAACTTAAATTCACTTATTGTTGGAAAAAAGAAAAAAAAAATTGATTTTAATAATTTAAGAGTATATATATATATATATATATATATATATATACACAAATTAAATGGTTCTTCTTGCCTAGCTAACTTGAATCTGATTCTAACTCATTTCATTAATCAGTAAATAATTAAAGCATTTGAAAGTTGGTGACATTGGCTGAAAATATTTCAACCAAAATTCTTCAATACATTTTGTCCGAACTTGAGCACTTTCTTTCCAACCAGAAATTGAAGCATACTTAGAAAGTCGTTGAAATAACATATACATTACACTCCATGTGTGAATCCATGTAATGCGATTATTGAATTGGAGTTTTGCACTAACATCAGAATAAAGACAAATTTTTTGTTCAATTTAACCACAAAAACACTTGAGTTTTCTATAGTATTACACATGCTGTTAAAGAACATGTTAAAAGCAATGCAATTTCTAACAATCCAGATTGGTATATATTGACTAAACCACAAAACAAGGCTATATAGGAAAGCCCAAAAATCATCAAACTAGAAGAAATGTCAGCCATTTTTCTGCTATTTAAAATTATTTCAGTTGTTAAGGTATGAAGCATCCAGCAAAATTTTAATTTTCAAAATTCCTGAATATTTTTAAAATAAATTTTAATTTACAATAATATATTGCTTCGTAAATTAAGTGATTTAAAGGAAAAATTACCATTTTATGGTAAGTGAAAAATAAAAAATTATTTGGGTAATGGAAATTAAAAATGTGATCAAATGACAAGTTATAGGCACTGGAACCTGGGGAGGGGGTTAATTATAGGATAACATTAGACCCAGGCAAAATTTAAAGGAGG
>JAQFYV010000778.1:0-10135 GCA_034695065.1 Choneiulus palmatus | reverse complement strand
CATCTACTGAGAAATGCTTGCAAAATCCGCCATTAAAAGAGTACTTGTTTGGCATCACTTTTTCTCTATGGCATAAGTACATGTTCAAATAAAACATGAATGCCCTTAGGTTTTGAATGCACTATTTTTGTCAAGGACAAAGTCACTAATTACTAGAAAAAGCTATTGTAAGCACATAAATTACCTGAATAAATGATGCATTCTTTGATAGTTTTAGCATAGGTTTTGGTTTGTATATGGTTGTACAATACAACGACTCATTTGCACAGTATTAAAATAATATAATGCTCAACTCTATACACTGCAAATAGCTATAAAATTCCTAAGATGGCAACTTATAAAACGGCTGATTTCAGGTAAAATTATTATTAGTTTTAAATTAAAGCATGTTTTCCATTTTTTTTATTTGAAAATTAATGAAGAGTTTATGTTAAGCTAGAATTGCATTTCTATGTAGCCTATAACTTTACCATGGTTTTCATTTAAAAATAACTTGTCACTAGGGCAGACCTCCCCTTTGAAACATAAACATTTGTCCTTTTTTCATAAGTAAAAATTGGACGATTTAAACTAATTTTTAATGATAGGTTTCAATATGTAATACTTATTGCCGATAGTGGTAGCAGGTAACACAGAAGACAGTAAATAGGAAACCCATAATGTTTTTACTATAATTTTTATTACTGTTTTTGAATATATATTTGAGTTTTTCACAGTGACAACTCATGTAGGGACATAAATTGTTAAGTTTCGTATAGGAAAATGTCCTTGACATCGTTACAGAATCCATTTTAACATTGCAGAAACATACTGATATTCGATTTAACAGAAAACACCCACAAATCACGGGTGTATATTGATCAGACAGAATAAGTCCTTTTGTAAATTTCGTAAGCAAAGATAGAAAAAAGAAAGACGGCGGAAGTGACGTAGCTCAGAGAAAACCTGAAAATAGCCGTGCCTTCCATTCTCGTAATGACCACTGCTTCATCGGTTGATGTTCTTCCATCGAAATCTAAGGATTAACATAACCAATAAATATTTTCCAATTCCCACTTTCAAGGTTCATACTGAATTTTATAATTAAAGGTGAAGACCATCCTAGAAAAAAAAGTATTTTCCTTTATAAAGTATTTATTAAGAAAATACTATTCCTAAAATTTTACAACAATGTTATGCATATATAATTATTTTATAAAAAAAATAAAAGAAATTTCAAATGAGACTGATGCTGACGTCGTTGATACCGTCTTTCAAACAAAAAACAATGTACTCACGTGATTTTGTTCCAATGTTTGATGCATTGCACGTGCAAATTACATGTGGTGTGCAGGATTTGCACGTGCATCGAGTGGTTGCAACGATGTCATTAACATTTCTATGACATTTTGGCCATTACTTATTTTTTCTTTAAATATGCATAACATAGTATTGAAATTTTGGTAATAGTATTTTCTTAGAGTATGCTCTTCAAAGGAAAATACATTTTTTCTAAGGTGGTCTTCCCCTTTTACGTTTCTCCGACTTTCCCTGACCGTTAGTTCAGTTTCCCTTGGAATTTCTCTGACATGAAATTAAAATTTTCCCTGACCATAAGCTCTATTTTCCCTGAGTTACCCTGACCAGAATAAAATTTCTCTGACACATAAAGGAATGTCATTGATAATAAAATATTTCATTCTTGGAAAGTGACTACGAGTTATATTGCACTAAAATTTACATGGAATACAACTTGACTTATTAACTTTCCCGGACTTTCCGTTCTATTTAAAAAAATTCCCTGATTTTCACTGACCAAATTTCTCTTCCCCGACTTTCCAGGTCAGTATGAACCCTGACTTGTCATGACCAGGGTAAACTGATTTCAATCAACCGATATAAATCATGTGACGTACATTTACGTCCGAAAAAAAAAGAAAAAAAAGTTAGCTGCATTATACTGACAGTTTGGCATTTTTCATTACAAAACGACACTTCATTTCAAGTACCGTACTTTTGAAATGAGACTGTTGCTGACGTCATTAGCCGTTTCATTCGAGCAAAAATGCCTACTCACTTGATTTTCTATCTACATGTGGTGCACTGCACGCGCAAATTACATTTGGATACTACATACATGTACATGCTTATTCACGTAAACTATTTACTGTCCGTGTAGGAACAGTTGGTGAAATCAGTTCAATTTTCAAAATGGCGTCACTAGATGGCATTCAAAACCCTCCTTATTTTAACCTGTCAACGACTATGTAAACGTTTCTGGCCCACGACAATTTTTGAAATTTTTATGATTTTGTCCAAAGAAGTCATGATTTCAATTCACCCTGGTCATGAACTGCTACAGTCCCCCGGGGCATTACCTGCTACTACTGAATCCTCCGGGATGGACACCAGAGAAGGCATAAAGGCAATGGACTCCCGCTTCCTGATGGCACTCGAACAATGCGGTTCTTCCTTGGCAGGCGGCTTGCATCTACAGCCCGTGACGGCACTTCCCTTCGTGCAATGCACGGTGATCTCCGACCTCACCGTGACCTCCGGTACCTCCCCGGCAGACAAACCGTCATCGGGTTCCCTCCACTCCGACTCCTCGGACAGCTCCACGTGCACGTTCGAGGTAACGGTGACCGATCCGATGTGGGCGTTTCCCTGCGAGGACGACCCTCGGTCGCTTTTCCGGCTGGCACGTTCCCGGCCGTTGACCGCCGCCGGCTCCGGAATCGCCGTCTTCAAGACTTCCGATAACTCAACTGCTCCAGAGACCGGATGCAATGCCTGTTGGACAACACCAGTTTCCAGTTCAGCAAGGGCCACAGTCTCAGTGCCATTATCCTGGAGACAAACAACGGCATCACGCTCCATCAACGATTCTCCAGAACTTAGCAATTTCTGAACGGCTGCCCCAGTCACATCACAGCTGGGAACTTCTTCCGCTAAAATTCTACTTTCAACTCCCAAATCCTTCTGCTCCAGCTTTTCTTCGAGACAGATATTTGCCAGCAGAATCTCTACATCCATGGACAACTCTTGCGCTATAAGCTCGGGAACTGCACTAACCACATCGGTGGGAACTGCATCTTTTTGGGGTTCTGGCTCTTGGACAATCTGACCACTTCCTGCACTTCCTCCACTTTCAACTTCCGAATCTATGCTCTCTGCAATGCTAGATCCATGAGTAGACTGCTCAACCCCGACCCTTTCACGTTCAGCAAGAATGCTGTCGGGCAGCAAAGCATCCACATCTCCGGTAGTTGTCCTGAACTCAGGTAGTGACTTCTGTTCGAGTATTGCGCCAACAGTCTTGGTGACAACTACTTCGTTTTGAGATTCTGATACAGTAGCAATCCGGCCACTTTCTGTACCTCTATCACGTAGCTCTTCTGAACTTGCCCTCACAGAAACATCATACCCATGCTGGAATGCTTCGACATTGACACTTTCACTATCCTTAAGAGTGCTGCCAGGCAGTTGGGCATCAACATCCAAGTTAGCTTCCAAGCACATTTCAACCAAATCTGATTTCAGCAAATTGTCACCCGTCACGGGTTGGAATTTCCAAGACGCCTGCAATTCTGTGGCTGGTGCCGAAGCAAACTCACAGATGGAAACCACCTGCTCCACTGTCATTTCTCCAGGAAGTTCTGATCTCTCACTCGCACGTACAACCGGACTGGTCTCCACACCTCGACTGGTATCTTGATCATCTTTAAGATTGTTGCCAGATATTTGTCCATCAACATCCATGATAGCCTCCAAGGACGTTTCTCTTAAATCGGGTTGCAGTACTTTGATACCCGTCACAGGTCGAGAAGCCCAAAAACTGTGCAATTCCGTGTTTGATGCCGAAGCAACCTCATAGCTGGAAGCTGCCTGCTCCGCTGTCGCTTCCTCTTCAGGATGTTCTATTGCAAGAACAGCCGGACTGCTCTCCACACCTCGACCCTCCTCATGGGTATTGCCAGGCAATTGAACGGCAACATTCACGGTAGTTCCCACGCACGTTTCTCCTAAATCGGGTTGCAGTACATTGCCACCCGTCACTGGTAGAAATAACCAAGTAGCCTGCAATTCCGTGTTTGGTGCTGAAATTATCCCAATAATGGATAACGTCTGCTCCACTGTTAGTTCTTCAGGAAGTTCTGATCCGATATCCGCAGAAATAACGGGACTACTCTCCACAATTCGGCCACTATCTTGACCATCCTTAATAGAGTTGTCAGGCATTTGAATATCAGCAACATCCATGATAGTTTCCATGCACATTTCCTCTAAATTGCGTTGCAGCAGGTTGTCGCCTGTCAAGGGTAGAAATTCCCAAGAAGCATGCAATTCCGTGTTTGGTGCCACAGATACCTCGCTGATAGATATTGCCTGCTCCACTGTCACTTCTTTGGGAAGTTCTGATAATTTATTAGCAGGAACAAGTGGACTGCTCTGCACACCTCGATTGGCATCTCGACTATCTTCAAGAGTGCTGTCAGGCATTTGAACATCAGCAACATCCATGATAGTTTCCATGCACATTTCTCCCAAATTGCGTTGCAGCAGATTGTCCCCTGTCGTGGGTAGGAATTCCCAAGAAGCATGCAATTCTGTGTTTGGTGCCACAGAAACTTCGCAAATAGATATCGCCTGCTCCAGTGTCACTTCTTTGGGAAGTTGTGATAATTTACTAGCAGGAACTTGTGGACTGCTCTTCACACCTCGACTGGTATCTCGAATATCTTCAAGAGTGCTGTCAGGCAGTTGAACCTCAACATCTATGGTAGCTTCCAAGGACGTTTCTGGTAAATCGGATGGCAGCAGGTTGTCGCCTGTCAAGGGTAGGAATCTCCAAGAGGCATGCAATTCCGTGTCTGGTGCCACAGAAACCTCGCAGATAGATATTGCCTGCTCCACTGTCACTTCTTTGGGAAGTTCTGATAATTTACTAGCAGGAACAGCTGGACTGCTCTCCATGTCTCGATTAGCATCTTGATTATCTTGAAGCGTGCTGTCAGGCATTTGAACATCAGCAACATCAATGATAGTTTCCATGCGCATTTCGCCCAAATTGCGTTGCAGTAGGTTGTCCCCTTTCGTGGGTAGGAATTCCCAAGTAGCCTGCAATTCCGTGTTTGGTGCCAAAGGAACCTCGCAGATGGAAACTGCCTGCTCCAGTTTCACTTCTTTGGGAAGTTCTGATAATTTAGTAGCAGTAACAGCTGGAATGCTCTCCACTCCTCGACTGGTATCTCGATTATCTTCAAGAGTGCTATCAGGCAGTTGAACCTCAACATCCATGCTAGCTTCCAAGGACCTTTCTCTTAAATCAGGTGGCAGCAAATTGTCGTCTGCTGCCATGGGTAGGAATACATACGAAGCTTGTAATTCTTTGTCTGATGCCGAAATAACCTCACAGATGGAAACTGCCTGCTCCAGGGTCACTACTTTGGGAAGTTCTGATGATTTATTAGCAGGAACAGCTGGACTGCTCTCCACTCCTCGACTGGTATCTCGATTATCTTCAAGAGTGCTGTCAGGCAGTTTAACCTCAACATCCATGCTAGCTTCCAAGGACCGTTCTCCTAAATCGAGTGGCAGCAGATTGTCATCTGTCATGGGTTGGAATACCCAAGAGGCTTGCAATTCTTTATTTGATGCTGAAATAACTTCACAGATGGAGACTGCCTGCTCCACTGTCACATCTTCAGAAGCTTCAAATCCCTTATTCGAACAAACAACCGGACGGATCTCCACACCTCGACCATCCACATGAGTATTGTCATGCAGTTGAACATCAAGTTCCATGGACGTTTCTCCTAAACTGGGTTGCAGTAGTTTGTTCCCTGTCACGGGTTGGAATTCACAAGACGCCTGCAATTCTGGTCTTGATTCGGAAGTAACTTCACAGATTGAAATTGCCTGTTCCACTGGTACCGGTACTTCTTCAGGAACTTCTGATCCTTCATCCTTCTTAGCAAGAACAACTGGACTGCTTTCCACACCACGGACACTGTCTCGAACATTCTCAAGAATGTTACCAGGCAAGTGAACATCAACATCCATGATAGCTTCCAATGACGTTTCACCTAAATCGGCTTGCAGAAAATTGTCACCTGTCACAGGTATGAATTTCCAAGAAGCCTGTAATTCTGTGTTTGGTGCCAAAGTAAACTCACAGATGGAAACTGCCTGCTCCACTGTCAAAGCTTCATGAACTTCTGATCCCTTACTCACAGGAATAACTGGACTGCTCTCAACATCTCGCCTAAACTCACGAGTGTTGTCAGGTAGTTGAAAATCACCATCCTCAAGAGTGCTGTCAGGTAGTTGAAAATCAACATCCACTGTAGTTTCCATGCACATTTCTCTTAAATTAGGTTGCAGCAGGCTGTCAATTGTCACTGGTGGGAATATCCAAGAAGCATGCAGTTCTGTGTTTGGTGCCAAAGAGACCTCACAGATAGAAATTGTCTGCTCCACCGTCACTTCCTCAGGTAGTTCTGGTGACCCTTTACTGGCAGGAACAACAGGACTGCTCTCCACGCTAGGACTGGTATTTTTACCAATTTCTTTAAGAGTATTGCCTGGCATCTGAACATCTACATCCAATATATTTTCCAATGACATTTCTTCTAAATCTGGTGGCAGTAGATTGTCACCCATCAAGGTTGGGAATTCCCAAGAAGCCTTCATTTCTGTGTTTGATGCCGACATAACTTCATCGATGGAAACTGCCTGCTCCACTGTCACTTCTTCAATAACATTTGCTTCCTTATTCGTAAAATCAGCCAGTCTGCTTTCCACACCATGACTGGTATCTCTACCATCATCAATAGCGTTGCCAGGCAGTCGAACATCAGCATCCATGGTACTTTCCAAGCACACTTGTCCTAAATCTGGTTGCAGCATACTGTCATTTGTCACGGGTAGGAATTCACAAAAAGAGCGATATTCCAACTTTGGTATAGAAGTAACCTCGCAGATGGTAGTCGCCTGCTCCAATTTCATTTCTTCAGGAAGTTCTGATTCCTTATTCATAGGAACATTCAGACCGCTCTCCACACCACGGTCAGTTGTTGACTTCATACTGGCCCCAGCCTTTGACATGTTTATTTCAGTTGACGACACTGCATCGACCTCCAGCAATTGCTTAAGATCGACATCCTCAACTGGAACCTGAATTTCAATGCTAGCGGTTGCTGTCAATTCAGTGACACTGCAAGATTCTCCCAGATCCTCTTGTGGTCCACCAGAAGTATTATATACTTTTGGCTCCTCATTGGTCACATCCTCTAAGTAAATGTCCCACTTTCTCACCATTAGTTTAGATGGCTCCTTTCTGCTTTCTGGAACAAGTTCTACCTGGGGCATTAGCTCGCTTCGGACAATAGGCAGCTGTATTTTTGAGCTCTCTTTCCTTTCGGCAATGATGCGAGGTTCCTCTATCGGGCTTCTTTCTGTATCTTCCCTTGCTTCCAAGATAGTTTTCTCTGGTGCCCGATCCACGGCAACCGGTTTGTACTCCATGTCGAAAAGGATTTGGAAATCGGTAAGTGCCCGTAAGTCTGTATTCTGGTTGGGTTGCTCAATCATCCCGGTGGTGGCATTCAATTCTGCATATATGTACGACTCCTCTTGTGAGGGCATCACCTGGTAATGTGAAATGGCGGGTTGCCGTGCACTTTCTCCTCCTTCGCTCAGGTAATAGCAAGTTTCATTGGAAGAGGTCGTCTGCACCGTACAAATGATTGAATCTTCGGAACTGTCATTGGAGATACCAACGTCTGTCGTGTCAACGTCCGGCCACAAAGGTGAAGTGGTATTTGACGAAAAGTGTATCTCAGTTTCCGAGACGATTTTGGTCTCTTGGGATTCCAAAGGCATGTGAGCACTTGTCGGCCGGTGCGGGAAATATCTCTGAGGGCTTGGACATTCACACTCCATCTGGCTTCCAGATGACATACGGTCAAAGAACTCTTTGGGAACGTTGTCACTTGTCGATTTCTGTTTCTGGGATGACATCTAACAATAACAATGTTTATTCATATACTCTGTTCTGGAAAAACCAAGGTCGTTTTAGCGCCCTCTTGTGAACCTATCTTGCATGAGCAAAACCTCGAATCCATACGGTCTCAAAATGGCGGCCACTGAAAACACACGAAGCTATAGTCGGTGCCAACAATTTTGAGACCTGCGAGTGCAATCTAGCTGCCGATTTTTATGATCGCTTGCAGTCGCATGTCATTATAGCAGAACAGATGAGCCGTTGGAGTCGCAAGCTTACATGGAGGGCAACTACAAGCGATCATAAAAGATAGGCACGCCCAAGTCTCAAAATTGTTGGAGCTGACTATAGTGTCGTTTGGAAGGGTCCATTTCATTTCCTGATCTTGATTTGAAATGCTCATAAGTTTGCCTAACATATAGTCAATTTTTGCATTGCTAAGAAGAGGCCAAAATTAAAATTCGAAAGCATTCTTTCCAAGCAGGTACAGACAAGTCCAATTTTTTTTCATGTGGGTGCAAACACCCATGTGTGAAATGTCTTTCGAAGGCTAAACAAGAGAGCACTTCAACGGCCCTGGTTATTTGGGAACAAGAGTATAGGAGGAGGTGCGCACGAAATTCAAATGACACTTTCACCAGAACTTGAGGAAATAATTTCTTGCACATTTTGCTTCCAAGAAATTCCATAATAAAGTAGAGTCCTGACTGAGGTGATCCGTGTTATATATATATATTCAAAAATGGACGATGTTTTGATGGGCTGAACGTTCATCATTATCAAGTCCATCATTATTCCTAGGGACTTGATAATGATGGACGTTCGGCCCATCAATTATATATATATATATAACGTGGATCACCTCAGTCAGGATTGTACTTTATTTCTACCTTTCGTGATCTACCATTTCAATCAAACTCCATAATATTTCTGGCGCAGTAATGCCCGAACGCCCCCATATCAAGAAAAATAATTACATTTGACTGCAGTGTGCGGGTGGCAGAAGTCCCGTGGAATTTCTCATTCGATGAGACAAGGTCCCTCGTCGGAGTCGATGGCTGAGGGTCCTCTGACGAATCCTTATATGCAGCAGGGTCCAGCACACTTTCCACAGACAAGGATGAGGGGTCCAATGCTATTGGCGACTTGACAAGGATCTTGGGCGCCACTTGGGACTGCTCATCGGTTAAGGACTGGCTGGCGGAAGAGGATGAGACCTCTTCCCTCTGCGGTTGCTGGCTGCTTGAGAGCCATTGGTGGGCAAGGGCCTCTTTGATGGTGGGCCTATCCTTGGGTTCGTAGGTCAGCAAATCCATGAGAAAGCTCTTGCACTCGTAGGTCAAGTCAAAGGTGGTGAGAAAGGTGTACAGGTTGTAGGCATTATGCCTGACACAAGCTTTGGCTTCGGAAAGCGTCATTCCGTCGTCGTGCAGCTGGTATTCACGTCCCACGATGCTGTTGTCGGTCAGCAATTCCAGGAGACTGGCGCCCAAGGCCCACACTTCCGCTTTCTCTGCATTGAGTGAACGCACCCTTCCGCACCTAGGGCACATTTATAGATCACAACTTTTATTAAGGGTGGATTACAGCTGTGCTAATTTCCCATGGGAAAAGTTTTTGGGGTGTACTATGATATGAGGTCGGTCAGGACTCTTGATGAAGACATGAGCTTGTTTGTTAAGGATTTTAGGTTAGGTTGCAGGGGGTCTGGGGGCGAAGCACCTGGTTAGGTGGAAGCCTGGGGGGGTAGGGGCCAAGTCCCCCGGTTAGGTTAGGTCCTGTAATTGAAAACGTATATCAGTTGCTTTCCATAGCTGCATGTCTTCATCAAGAGTCCTAACGGACCTCGGGTCATAGTAGCAACCGATTTCGGCAACCAAAGGGTTAACAGACTTAACAAAAATACCATATTGTAGATAATGCCAACACCCAGGTACGGGTTCCCAAAAACATCAGCTCCAATAAATAATTAATTAAATAAAAGTTAAAATTAGGTCGTATTCTCGGTTGCTTGGCTTGCCTTGCCTTGAATGCTCGCAATTTCAATTCAATTCAACTAATTACCCCACAGCCAGCAAGTGAATGCCATTTGGTAGGAGGGTGATCCCAATATCAGGAGAATTCTCCCACGTCAGTTTAGACTAAACA
>JAQFYV010000777.1:0-10136 GCA_034695065.1 Choneiulus palmatus | reverse complement strand
CTGCTGACGTGGGAGAATTCTCCTGATTGTGGGATTACCCCCCTACCATCTGGCATTTGTTTGCTGACAATAGGGTATTGAGTTGAATTGAATTGAATTGAAACTGAGATTCCTTTAGGTCTCAAAAAGAAAATTTGAGCCTTGACCTATTTAAGAGGTTAAATTTGTCTTGTAATTATTCCAACCTAGTTTCTAATATATTTAAACCAAACTTTAAAGCCAGAGGACTCCACTCCACTCAAAAGGTTAGTTGTATTGGGCTGCTTATTCCTGCTTAGTGCAGGAAACTCAAGCAGCAATTCAACGTTTCTTTACTCACGCACTATGAACCACTTGATCTGCTTTTGTTTCATTGGACGAGTTCAAAAAAAAAAAAAAAACAGGTTGGAACTGCTTTTTCTGCTCCACTTTAATTCAACTCAGTACCTTACTGTCAGCAAACTAATGCCATATGGTAGGGGGTAAACCCACATTTAGGAGAATTCGACCACGTCACCCGTCACTTAAACATCATTGTTAAAATGAAGTCCTAACTCCTCCCAGCTACTTATAGGAAGGTTATTCCATTGTCTAATTGAACGCAAAAAGAATGACCAAAGGTGGAGTAAGAAAAAGCAAGCAATGAAATGGCCTACATTGGCTGCTAATGCAGTAAAATATGTTAGAAAGTACAATTCAAGGTAAAATAAATTTATTTCATATTAAAGGGTAAGACCACCCTAGACCATTTTTTTCTTTCAATAGTACGGAGCTCCATATTCATTAAGAAAATACTATTCCCAAAATTTCATAACTATGTTATGCTTAGTTTTTTTAATAATAAATTAAAGAAAAATTAAGTCCTGGTCGAAATACCATGGTCATGGGAGTGACGTCACATTCCTACATTTTGCAATGCACGTGCAAATTACAGAACACCAAGTGTAATTCGCACTTGCAATGCACAACATTTTGGAACAAACTCACGTGAGTTCATTCTTCTCTATTTGAATGTTTGGCTAGATGACTTCAGCAACAGTTTCAATTCAAATTTATTTAATTTTTTTTATAAAATAACTATGCATAAAATAGTTGTGAAATTTTAGGAATACAATTTTCTTAATGAATACTCTTGAAAAATGTTTTTGTCTATGGTGGTCTTACCCATTAATGTTATTTTTGATAATATATATATATATATATATATCAACCATTTCAATAATTCGAACACTTAAATAAAGCCTGGCCATTCATAACAGATTGAAGTTTTTTGAGAGAATTACTGTTAGTTTCTTCAGCAAGGTTGCACTCGATAGAACCAAATGCTTTTTATTTTTATGGCGACTTCTGCATTGCACTTACAGAATCCAAAGTGTACTGGCACACCCGAATGAAACAAACCTAAGGAAATTCTTGGTTGAATGGATGCTTACTATTGGTGGATTTTCTTGCGCGCTATCAGACAATGGAACAATCTTCTCAAAACTTGTTCAAAGGTGTCCGATGTTCAATTTAGCAATGATGGCTAAGTCACAAAAGACGTGGGATTAGCCTCCTGAAGTAGGATTACCCCACCATATGATTTTGTATATATGTTGATTGTGGGTTACTGAATTGAATTGAAAATTTGTGCTAGCAAAAAAATAAAACTGTTTCTTTACATGAGTGTACTAAACACAAAGCTCTGGTTATTGGATGTTCTTAACATGTTGCCGGTCACTGGCTCTGGCACCATAAATCTCTTTTGGTGTCCAGTCATGTCCATGACATGTCAAGTGTCATTTTTTGGTTTCTTCCATGCGATGACAGCCATCTTGGCTGCAAAAGCCTATAACAAATGACTTTTCTTATATAAAGAGATTAACTTGTACTAAGTAGGAGCCATTGTGTAATTCAGAAAAAAAAACAGCAGCAAAAAGAATATTAGGAAGAATTAGGATCAATATTTGAGAAGAAGAAAAAAAAATGTTTAAGAAAAAAATCTTAATGGGTTTCAGTCCTTGATTTACACTGACTTTTAGGATCAATTTCAGAAATAGTAAAAACGAAATGATCAACTCTGAGATGAGATTGAAATTGTTAACAGAAACTTTTATGACATTTCATAAAATGTTTCACAAACTTCTTTCAACAAAATCTTTCAATAAAATTTCAGGAAGTTGTATCATATGTCATGACTCTGGTTTTATTTCTCCATGATCACATTTGAAAACATTGAAATTAACCCAAGTGGAAAATAGGACATTGCAAATATATTTTGAAATATATTAAAAAAATTACAATACACTACTAAAGGCATTTGGTAATTGAAGTATTGGAGAAGGCAAAATACAAATATATTTTGTCTTTTATTGTTTTATTTGAAAATGCATTTAATTAACATTCATGGAAAATAGTGCATTGCAAATATATTTTGAAATTTATTCAAAATTCTGCAATGCACTACTAATGGCTTTTGGTAATTGACGTATCCAAGAAGGCTATTTACAAATATTTTTCTTTCATTGTTTTATTTGAAAATGTATTTAATTAACATCCATGGAAAATAGTTTATTGCAAATATATTTTGAAATGTTTTCAAAATTCTGCAATGCACTACTAAAGGCATTTGGTAATTGAAGTATCCGAGAAGGCTATTTACAATAGTTTGGGCAACTATGTTCAATCTAGCTTGCAAAAATAAGAAAGACACATAAGAACGGTTTTATGAGAAAAATGACTTGCCAGAATTTCTCATAAAACAATTTTTAAATCTATTTCATATTATTTTTTTTACTAAAATGGACTGAATATAGTTGCCAAAACTTGGATATACACTATTTTTTACATGTTCAATCCTTCACATTTAGGCCCCTATTTTTTATGGTGGACTTCCCTATATATATTGCATATCCTAGTATTGGCAACTATGTTCAATCTAGTTTGTATAAATAAGAAAGATACTTAAGGACTGTTTTATGAAAAAAAAATGGCAAGTGATGTCCCTTGCTACTACAGAGTATCTCATAAAACAATTTTTTAAGTTTCTATCTTATTATTAGTTGTTCTAAACTGGACTGAACATAGTTGCCAAAACTTGGATATACAATATTTTTTACATGTTCAATCGTTTACATTCATTGGAAATCCGAGCAAGATTTAAAGGGGAAGTCCACTCTGAAAAAAAGTTATTTCTAAACGATAGAGCAGCTCAAATATATTGCATATCCTAGCTTTGACAACTATGTTCAATCTAGTTTTTTTAATTTTTAAAAATAAGAAAGAAACACAAGAACGGTTTTTATGAGAAAAACGACTTGCCAGAGTGCCTAATAAAACAATTTAAGTGTTTCTTATTATTATATGTTCTAAACTGGACTGAACATAGTTGCCAAAACTTGGATATGCATTATCTTTTACAAATTCAATCCTTTACAAATAACATTATCAGGGTGAAAAATCCCCTTTAAAATTCGTTCCAATTCCCATACAGAAATCCAATTATTTTTCCAACACTTTTTACATTGAACTTTTCCATGAACCCAGGAACAACACGTGTTACATCGTTTTGTTGCAGTAAAATGTCCAACACTGGAGTGCATTTGTGGGTTGGGTGTGTGTAAAATGTATGTATAAAATTATGTGACACATTGCTGTTTTTTAAATAAACATGTATATATATATATATAGGATTGTTACATTGCAAGTGGGATCATTAGTGTCTGTTGTATGTTGTGCTCTCTATGGCAACAGCACGAAGCTCATGTATGTATATCATTTGTCTGTTTTTATGTGGAATTTAAAAAAGTAATATGTTTTCTCTCACTGCAAATGCCTTTTTCAATTCAATGTAAATACTTAACATTCTGATGTGTGGCACATGTGACACCGAGCACACATTCACCTGTGCTTTTTTTATCCTCATTGTGACTTTTTCATTAAGGATGTATGATTGATGGGATGCGTTTTGTAATCCAATAAAATTCACTTTGTATTGAATTCATTATTCACTCTCAGTCAAATGTCAATTTACTGCTTCCATTCGTGTTTTCCTGAAACAGTTATTTTTACCACACATTGTTTGGTAAGTACCACATTCACTACATTCATAATGACAAATGAAAAATCATCAGAGCTCTACAGACTCATTGCCACCAATGATTCTGAAGAGCTCTGATGACTTTTTAGATGTCATTATAAATGTAATTATCACCAAGTTTTACATGACATTATGAATGTACTGTTCACCAAGTTTTAGATGACATTATGAATGTACTGGTCATCACGTTTTACATGACATTATGAATGTACTGTTCACCAGGTTTTGGATGACATTATGAATGTACTGATCACCAGGTTTCAGATGACATTGTGAATGTACTGATAACCAGGTTTTAGATGACTGTACTGATCACCAAGTATTAGATGATATTACGAATGTATTGACAACCATGTTTTAGATGACATTAAGAATGTACTGATCACCAAGTTTTAGATGACATTAATAATGTACTGATTACCAGGTTTCAGATGACATTATGAATGTACTGATCCCCAGGTTTCAGATGACATTATGAGTACTGATCACCAGTTTTTATATGACAGTATATGATTGTACTGATCACCAAGTCTTAGATGACATTGTGAATGTACTGATCACCAAGTCTTAGATGACATTGTGAATGTACTGTTCACCAAGTTTTAGATGACATGAATATACTGTTCACCAAGTTTTAGATGACATTAAGAATGTACTGGTCACAAGGCTTTAAATGATATTATGAATTTACTGATCACCAAGTCTTAGATGACCTTATGAATGTACTGTTCACCAAGTTCTAGATGACATTATGAATGTACTGATCACCAAGTTTTACATGACATTAAGAATGTACTGATCACCAAGTTTTAGATGACATAATAGTATACCTTAAGAAAGATACTATTCCCAAGATTTCAAAACAATGTTATGCTTAGCTATTTAATAATAAATTAATAAAAAATACGTAATGACCGAAATACCATTGACATGTTGATGACGTAATGACTTTGTAACAACCACATTCGTCAATGCACGTGCCAATCAAGACCACCAGATGTAATTTGTACGTGCAATGCACCACCTTTTGGAACAAAATCACGTGATCACATTCTTCTTTGCTGGAATGAGTGGGTTGATGACATCAGCAACAGTCTCATTTCAAATTCACTTTAATTTTTTTTAGAAAATAACTATGCATAACAAAACTGTTAAAATTTTAAGGAATAGTATTTTCTCAATGATTATTTTTGAAAGAAAAATACTATTTTTTCTAGGGTGGTCGTCCCCTTTAATATTTACTATGGCATAAAGACAAATTGTAGCCAAAATCGACAAATATTTGCATATGGGACTGTCCATACAATCCAGAAATATTTTCTGCCAAAAACATTTTCTCTTTAATTAATTTTCAAAAAAAAAATAACTTTCCCTAAATTGTGCACTAATTTTCAATTGAATGCAACTAGCGTGAAATCCAAGATGGCAGATGCGCACTAACAAAGTCATTCAGGAAGATTGGTTAATTGGGGACAATGAGAATTGGGCATTTATCTCAGCCAATGTCTTAATTGGTAAGCAAAATTAAGGTAATTTGCCCTAAGATTAACGCCCTAACTCCATGCATTTCATTAACCAAAATTTATTAGTTAATGTACACAAGCTCATCCATAGTGATTAACTCTTTTTCTTTTAATTATAATCGTGTTAAGGGGGCTTCAAGAAACGAAAGCACATGCATTATTCATACAAAAAAGCCCATTGGCTAGTATAGAAAAGAGAGATAGAAGAGAAATGAGAGAGCAAAGGGCTAAATTGTATTCCTATATTATCATCAAGAAGCAATAAATCAAAATCCAAAAGCTAATGAATGTTAATGGCATAAAACCTTATCAGACTTCATTTGTGGAGCGCAGTATCTATGCATGTGAAGCACTTCATTGCTATTCATATAATCACCCCCTTAAATATCCTACAGGCTTAAACCTTTGCCTCGTACGGCAATAAGGACACTTGCGATTATAAGGGCCTCTAAGGAAAAACCATCACACCACCGTACAAACAAATATTCAATCATAAATATATGGCCTATACGCTAAGGAGGGGTTTCAGACATGTTAATCGCCCATGGACATACTTTTACATTGATATTTTCAAACCAGAAAACAGAAAAATACATTAAAATACCAAAATTTGTAGAATTTTAGAAGCTAGGATTACCGGGTATTTTTTTTTTTTTAATTGCTATTAATTAAATAAAATTAAAAATGAAAAAGAATGAAATTTTAAATATTTTCCATGCATCTTTAAATTTTGTTATAAATCGTCCGTTTTAAAAATTTGTTATAAATCGTCCATTTTTCCTAGGACAAAATTAAATACGATATGTTTTAGCTGATGAAATTCTCTACATTTTAGCAAGTTTATATATTTTTCATAAATTTGTTTCATAAAATGCAGACGTTCTAATATTTACAATGTGTGTATTTCATCAAACAAAATTTATAAAAAAATATATAAATTGCTAAAATGTAGAGAATTTCATCGGCTAAAACATATCGTATCTGATCTGATCGATCACCCAAGATCCGTTCGTAATTTATGTAGGATCCACATTGGCTAAATATGATCTGTCCGCAGATTCTCTCAGAATTGATGGATTCATTCCAAATTTCAGCCATGGACTCAGAAATTTTTCCTAGAAATTTCAAAAACTTTTGTTTTATTTCGTAGTTGGGTCGAACAGTGTCCTGACGCCATCTTGGAATCCGTCATCCTCTGCATCGAAAAAGCTTTCCAGAATTTAAGGGACCTAGACATCGATCCAACTGACATCAAAGGTACATTTTACAACTTTATACTAACAAAATTTGTGTTTTATAATACCAAAATAAATAATCAATTTTTATTTTCAGCCATCGGAGTTACCAACCAAAGAGAGACTACCATTTTGTGGGACAAATTGACCGGAAAACCACTTCATAATGCAATCGGTGATTATTTATTTTCAATTTCTAAATGTTCTGGAAGCGGCATTTGCCCGTAAATCCGAATTTTTGTTGTTTGGTTAGTTTGTTTGCTCGTGCTGTTTGCGAAAGTGCCGAATACCGTTTCGAAATTAATTGTTATATGCCACATCGGAAATATCGATTTTATTCAATGGTTGATTGACGGTTTTCCCTTATGAAATTTATATCGTATTTGAACGCCGTGTTTATCTTCCGTGGCAATTTTGCCGAAAACTTCGTATCGCATTGATTGACGGTTCGCGGGAGTGTATTTACAAACATTTGACACGAGTGACAAGTTTTTTTTCATGCTATTTTATCAGCCAAATTTGAACTCGCGTACAAATATTGTTGTTTTTAAAAACAATTTTGACAGATAATGATAATGGCGTATGTTCTTTCTGAAGTATTGAAGTGCTGCCGAACATGTTTTGGGGAGTTTGCTAAAATTCATGAAATATTTTTAAAGGGGAAGACGTCAGCATCAGTTTCATTTCGAATTTATTTTTTATTTATTTACTTATTTTTTTTATTAATTCTCACCTAGTGTAGAATACTTTTTAAAATTTGCTTTGTGGAAAGCTGCGTAACTAGCTACTAACTAGAACTACATATCACAATACTGTATATTGTAATTTAATTTACAATTATACAGATACTGAAGTGTTAACAGAAAAATGCCTATTTAATAAATAATAGGTCCTATTGTATTTAGAAATCTGTATTTTACTATTTAATTTCAAAATGAAAGTATCGAGGTATCGAGTATCGAGACATAAAGCATTTATTGGCATAAGGTATCGAGTATCGACTAAAACTGGTATCGACCCAACCCTAATTATTATTAAATGTATTGTACAATGTGGTTATTTTAGTTAATGCCTAAACTTGCATTGAAGTGGACTGATTAAATTCGTAGCAGCAACGATTGAAAAACGATGAAGGTTAAAGTTTGTAATTTATTTTCCAAAAATGTAAAAGTAAATTTTTCCGGTTTGTATGAGCTCGTAACCTACACAAGTTGGATCCTGGAAGTAAATGCTAGTTGTTAGGTATAATCAGAGTGTAATGCATAAAAATTCAAAGGAAAATTTCTTTAAGTCAAGGAAAACTTAAGTTTTATGACATCGGAAGTTAAGGAAGCAGGCTTAATAAGTCAAGATGATCTCTAAATATTGTCTGTCATATTTCAAATAATTATGGCAACTTATTTAAAAATGTATTTTTAGTATGCATTTTCATTGGCAAAGGTAAAAAAATTAAATAAGGGAAAAACGTCGAAGTTAATTTACCTAATGGAATTGTAATATTTGCTATAAACTTGGGAAAAAATCGTATCATCTCAATTGCAAAAAATGTGAATTTTTTGTTACTATTTTGCATACTTGGTTTTTCTCCGTATGCTTACTTGGCTAAATTGAGACAAAATTAGACGTTTCTTCGAGTAATTATAGTATTCTTGGGGGAATAATACGTGTATCTCAATCTCCCAATTTAATTGCCAATTAAATTTCTAAAAAAGAGATAATTTGATCGTTTTTTAGTCCAATGGATAAGTTTAAATTAATTGGAAGAAAATTTATATTTTTTTTTTCGAAATAGTATGGTTGGACAGTAGAACTGCATCAACAGTCGAGCATCTAATAGCAAGGGCACCCGGACAAAATAAGGAATTTTTTAAAGTAAGTTTTGCAAAATTATTGGTAGTGTTATTAATATTGATTTAATTGGATTTAATTTGTTATAGCCGAAATGTGGTCTTCCACTTTCAACATACTTCAGCGCCGTTAAGGTCAGGTGGTTGATGGACAATATTCCAGAAGTTGCTGAAGCAGTGGACGAAGACAGATGTCTTTTTGGAACGGTGGATTCATGGATCCTTTGGGTGAGTACAATTTTGAGCCGTGTTCTGCATTGTCACTTACCACAGATGCAGAAACTATTGGATGGAAATAAGGGTCTGCAGTGTCTTTATTTTCAAATATTTTGCCAAATTTTGAGACTTTATTTTCTAAGTTTTAACGAATTATCCTATACGAGTATGTCCTGTATTTACACAATTTTCTATAAGGTAATACTGGGTTACATTGGCACATTTTCAGATTTCTTTTACATTGTAAAAAGAGTTTTGAAGACATCGTAACAATAAATATGCCACTTGTAAAAGAAAATTACCTTATAAAATTCTTATCCTATGCAGATTTTATAAGATAATTCTTGTATTTTTTTGGGGAAAAAATTCATGTTATTTTGTTTTATCACAAAGAAACAATATCTCTAATATTCCTCAATTTGAAAAAAAATTACAATTATATTCATTTAATTTGGGAAAATATCCCAATATTTTTGGATAAACATCTTATACTATTCCTATATTTTTTGGGAGAAAAAATAGTGTAATATTTCCATAATTTGGACAAATTTCTATAATGTAACTTCCGTTTGGAAAAAAAAATTCAATTGATATTTTTTAGATTTGGGAAAATATCCCTGTATTTTTAAAAAAAAACTGCTATAGTTTTCCAATTTATTCGGGAAATTTTTTGATAATTTTCTTATATTTCTAGAATATTTCTTGTAATTATCCTATAGATGTTTAAAAAATGCCTAAACTTACCTATCATTTGAAAAAATTCTAAAATTTTTGAAAAAAATATTACTGTAATTTGGGAAAAGTTTCTATAATTTAACGATAAGATTCTTATTAATAATACTCATGTATTTTTTTGGAAAAGTTACTAAAATATTCCTATTACCAGATAGTTGTGAGCCAATTATAAAATTGAATATAATCAAATACGGTACATTAAAATAAATAATATATATCCATATATAGATATATATGTAAAAATTAAAACAGAAGAATAGGGAGTTAGCGATTTTCTCATATTTAATATATCCGAGTATTTTAATTAATTAAATTAAATAAATACTCGTATATATGTATTTTTTCTGACGAGAGGTTGCGAAAAATAATCCGAGTAAAACTGGAAAAATTACCTTCGTTAGCAGTGATGTAGTACTAACTCATCGTCTGGTATAACATCCAAATAAACTACATTTTGTCAATTTATCTAAAAATTTTATTTATTTAGTTTCCATTTATCGTTTCTAACATGAAACGATCATGC